>JAVTVY010045213.1:0-19983 GCA_036873755.1 Hanleya hanleyi | reverse complement strand
TATACTTTGAATTTCAACACAGACTCACTGTTCCAATATGCATGTTTCACCAAAATCGGGGAAATGAAATGCAAGATTCAAATTGACTTGACACTTATGAGTTACCATCCCCCAGATTTTGGTGAAACTTGCACATTGGAACAGAGAGTCTGTGTTGAAACTCAAAGTATACACACCTTAAGCTTAAATCAAGCATTGGAAAGTGCATACAAAGTTTGAAATATATGTATTAAGGCAGTGGACCTAGATATGGACTTAGATATGATTTCAACAGACCACCATAGAATACCAGGCTTTATTTGCAGTTTACTCTGTGTAATAAAATCGTAAAAAATTACAATAAATATTTTCCGACACTGTTCGCAATAGTCTTTCATTTGATGGAAACTTTACTTGAGGGTTTACGATCACTTTCCGGTTGACATAAGATTACGTGCGTTATTAAAGAACCACATGCGCTTTTATTTACTGTACATATTTACAACATATAAATTTCTAAAGTTATCTGGTACAAAGGTGATGAAATGCTGGCGTCAAATCTTTAGTCTGATCCAAGGGTAACCTTGCCAGTTTTGCACTAGAAGATCATGTTATCTTTCCTCTGGCTAACCATTTACAGCGTTTTCTTCCAACACCATGTTTGACCAAATGGGCACCACAGCTTAAAATTGTCTGGTGCTAATGCTGTCTTTGGATTATGGACGAGAAAATTCTTTAAAAGACGACGGCTTAATATTGAATGAAGGATTAGACAAAAGTCATAACGTATGAATAACATTGGAATCTACAGGATATTGAACCAATTAGATCATCAACATCGACAACAAACTATAAATAATTAAATAGTAGATTGATAGGATTCCTTTCCGAACCACGTCCTCTATATGTCGAGGTCCACTGTTCCGATATTGAAATCCACTCATTATACCAACTGGGTGATCAGCTTCATCGACAATATTGCAAAGTCACAGACAGCCGAAATGGCATTAAATATTTACATATGTGACGGGTAGGAATTGTACTATTAAATGTCATTCATTTTTAGTCATATTCATTGTTAGGAGTAATTATAATATAGATTTGTCTATGCAGGGCATTTGGCCGTAGGCCGGTAAGTGGAGTCGACCCCTTAAGCGAACAGCTGTTGCGTTGCCATGAACAACGAGACGTACACAGTTGTCCGCTGCAGAATGCGTGAGTGTTCGACGCATAACGTGTTCGTAACTTTTGTGCAAGTTTCACCAGAAAAACGGAGGTATGTTGTCTTAGAATTCGTACAAATTTGCTGCAAGGATATGCCTCATACATGTACGATATAAATGATCGCGTTTTTGGTGTGAATCTGATGGGAAATTTGGTGTTATTTCCAGTGTCTGGTGCGTTGGTCGATGAGTGGCTCGAGAGAAATCGCATCCGTGATGGTGAATGGCTGGTCAATTTACACATACGAATTATTACTGGGATACCGCAGCTGGTCCGTCTTTTTGTGCCGTAAGATATACCCAAATGTCACATTCAATTTGAAGGCAGTGACCTGATCTGTAAAAATGTTCTCGGCGTAAGTAGGAAGATACGTTGATAAATGTCCCTGACACGCGCATCTTCAGGCAAGACTTCAACCGGAGGTACTGCTGGGTCCAAGGGAAAATCTTCTCCACGTCTCATGCTTTTCGTCTCATACAAGCGGATAGGCAAGCAAGGCAGGGATGCAGGCAGGGAGACAGGCAGGCTGGTCAGGTAAGTAGTGCATTGCATACTCTCCTTTCCCTAAAAATGGACTCCTTTTATAGCCAATTGACCTCATTTGCATATTTTCAAAAGGGGGGGGACAACAAACAGGCCGCCATTGTATGTTAGGGGTGGTCGGTTTCAAAATGGTGGACAATTGCACTTGTCTCACCTCCTCATTTGCATATTTTCAAAATGGCGGCTTGTAGTTGTGTGTTAGGGGTGGTCGGTTTCAAAATGGTGGCCAATTGCACTTGTCTCACCCCTCATTTGCATATTTTCAAAATGGCGGCTTGTTTTTGTATGTTAGGGTGGTGTGTTTCAAAATGGTGGACAATTAATTGCACTTGTTTCACCCCAGCTCTCATTTGCATATTTTCAAAATGGCGGCTTGTTTGTGTGTGTTAGGGTGGTGTGTTTCAAAATGGCGGCCTGTTGTCCCTGAAAATATGCAAATGAGGTCTTTGGGTTTTTCCCCAAGGGTGGCTTAATTTTCAAAATGGCGGCTTGTTTTTTGTATGTTAGGGGTGGTATGTTTCAAAATGGCGGCCTGTTGTCCCTGAAAATATGCAAATGAGGGCTGGGGTGAGGCAAGTGCAATTGTCCACCATTTTGAAACACACCACCCCTAACACACACAAACAAGCCGCCATTTTGAAAATATGCAAATGAGAGCTGGGGTGAAACAAGTGCAATTGTCCACCATTTTGAAACACACCACCCCTAACATACAAAAACAAGCCGCCATTTTGAAAATATGCAAATGAGGGCTGGGGTGAAACAAGTGCAATTGGCCACCATTTTGAAACCGACCACCCCTAACACACACAAACAAGCCGCCATTTTGAAAATAGGCAAATGAGGAGGTGAGACAAGTGCAATTGTCCACCATTGTGAAACCGACCACCCCTAACATACAAAAACAAGCCGCCATTTTGAAAATTAAACCACCCTGAGGGAAAAACCCAATGACCTCATTTGCATAATGTGGACAACTACAGGCCGCCATTTTGAAACCGACCACCCCTAACATACAAAAACAAGCCGCCATTTTGAAAATATGCAAATGAGGACTGGGGTGAAACAAGTGCAATTGTCCACCATTTTGAAACCGACCACCCCTAACACACAAAAACAATCCGCCATTTTGAAAATATGCAAATGAGGGGTGAGACAAGTGCAATTGTCCACCATTTTGAAACCGACCACCCCTAACATACAAAAACAAGCCGCCATTTTGAAAACCAATGACCTCATTTGCATAAACTCATTTCCATAAACTCACGTATGCGCACACCCCCCAATACCACCCCAAAAATAAATTCTGCGCATGCGCAGTGAGGCGCTATTACGCCCAAAGACTTGCTACCTACTACTCATGTGTTATAAGGAGGGAGGTGGTGGTCAACATTTGCTGTCTTCTGACTTCTGACAATACATGTATAGCTCAGGGGATTCTAGCCAGATCTTGTGAATTTATACTATTATACATCTGGTAATATGAGCACAAGAATCCTGTGGAGACATGGCCTTGATCCAAATCAAAGTATACAGTGAAACTGCATGTAGGTTCAATCCTGAAATCCTGTTATGATAGATAGTTTATTGCGATGAATTGTGCCCCAGAAGGGCTAAAATGCATAGATACATGCATACATACACATATACATACATAATATACAGACTTAAGCTTACATAATATAAACAGTAAAATAATAGATATAGGGTACACATACTAAAATACTTCATTAAAAAATTGATGACGAATAAGCTAATATAATCTTATTATATATTGCATATTGGCATATATATATTAATATGTTACAGCTTTACACAATGGTATTGTTTATGCAGTATTCGATCATCTGTGATACTGAAGCAGTCATATACGAATTTTGCTACATTCTTGGTAATTATTTTGTCTGAGCAACTTAATAGTTTTATAAAAAGATCATAATTTGATATATCGGATGTAAAAGATGATTCATTATTCTTCAACAATATATCCTGATTTACATTAAAAGCAATACAGCACAATAGGAAGTGGTTTTCATCCCCAATTACCTGACAAGTTGTACATAGTCTGTCACATTTGGGACTTTTGGTATACCTGGCACTTTCTATTTCTTTCTATGTGTACAATTGCTTCCAGGGAAATTCTCAATGTTTTAAGTGCAATTAAAAAATCCTCCTAGCACAATAAATTCAAACAGCTGAAAAGATGCCTCCTTCAAAATGGAATAATTGGAAGAACTGTTGCTGTCTATTCTTATTAACAAGAAATCTAACTTACTGAAGAATAATATTAATTTTATTTTCCCTTCTATAGGACACTAAATCAGCCATATCCAAAGTTTATTTGGGGACACCCCTTCTTGCCGTTTTTGCCTTTTTTGGGCGCATTTGTATGTATTTGGGCGCATGTGTATGAATAAAGCATTAAAATTGGATTTAAAGTTTGGGCGCCCATACCCCTTAACAGGTATCAGAATGGCTCTGAATATGGCCCTGGTAATTTGAAGAATTATGGCTGCTGTAGAAAGATTAAGAACTGCTAATTTCCTTGTAAAGTAGTGAAACTGAAACTAATTATTTTTTGAACAGTTTTGATTATGATATTCAAGTATATTCATCATATTTTCATCATTATTAAAATTTCCGAAAGCATTCAATTATTTCTCCAAGCTATTCAGGAGCAACAGATAGATCTTTATCCAGTTTGGATTAATATGCTAAGGCAAAATGTGATTTCCCATTCAAGAAGTTTAAACCATTTTTTGGAACAAATCTCACCTGTTTACATAAATTCTAATAGAATTTGGTCAGGATATAGTTTGCACATTCACCTGTTTGTCCTGCTCAAGAGACCTGCTAGTAGTAGTTTCAATTAGGGCAGATGTGCAATTCGGGGAGGAAGATACTATACAAAAAATAACAAACTAAAATCCTCGCCCTAGTACAATGTGAGGAGCAAAATAGGTATAATAGTGCAACTACGTGGTTCGGGAAGGTTTGTAAGAGATCCATTCCTGCTGATTGTTAATTCACCCTCCCTCTAAAAGGGTTATTTCATTGCAAATA
The DNA here is from genome assembly GCA_036873755.1 of Hanleya hanleyi. Lineage (NCBI taxonomy): Eukaryota > Metazoa > Mollusca > Polyplacophora > Lepidopleurida > Hanleyidae > Hanleya > Hanleya hanleyi. The sequence goes on along the minus strand of JAVTVY010045213.1, from coordinate 15,174 downwards.
CATAATTGATGGAAAAAGACTACATATACATGTAATCATTTTGGTGATAGCCATGTTTCTCTGTGTGTTGTGATGAGAAATTATCAACTTTCATAAGATAAACAGAACATTGAAATGCAGCTGGTGAGTTAAATTTTTTGTAAGTGACCGATACCTTCTCAGTTGCATCTTGGGGGTAATAACGCCTTGTATAAGAACTTATATTTCTTAACACTGCATCATAGAGAGAGGAATCCTTTTTCTTGCTAAGTTTTGACACTTGTTGCTACATCTAAGTGGTATTATTTTCAATATTAAGGACAAATACAGGCATCTGAATTACAAGAACCTGAACCAAATCATGTTTCGTACATGTAAAATTCAAGAAGCTTAAATTGAACTATTTTCATTTCTTCCATGGAATAGTTTCAAGAACTACAAATCCAGTAGCATAGAAGACCGCATCTAGGTATTTAATTTCAAACATAATATGCAGAACTGGGATCTTAAGTATCAGTACTGAAAGTTCCCCATTACTAGTGTATCAAACTAGTTCTGGTATTACACTATCATACAAATCTCATACAATCTGGAGAATTACCTCCCTTGAATGCAATAACATTGACTTGTATCACAATAACAAAATACGAATCGGCTGTCACAAACTCGAAATAGAGACCGGTAGGTATGAAAACACCTCAGGATGTGACCGGATCTGTCGCCACTGTACTAAAAATGTGGTTGAAGATGCAGTACACTTCTTGGTATACTGTCCTCAACATAACAAACACAGAGATTATATAAACCAAATTATCAACAGTAACCCGCTCCCAATTATAAAAATTAAATCTGTAGTAAATCTCCACGAAGAGAATGCTTCAAAAATGGCAAGACTGGTACACCAGATGTACCAATCAAGGCTCAACCTTGACGCTCCATCAAAAAACCGGCTGGACACTTCTTAGAGTTTCTTCATCAACAGACCGGCAACGCCTATGTTATTTTCTAGGATTTTCCTAGAATTGTTACTAACCTACACTGTTGGTTAAAACCATACTAACTAATAATTACTACTTGCAATAGTACCATAGTAATTATATTGTTTGCCAAACTTGTACTATTTTATGAGTCGTGCAATAAACGTATTGTATTGCATCATCAAAGTCAAAGCAAACCAGCTGTAACTTTGACATGTTGGGGTAATTCACCTTGCGGCGCAGAGGATAGTAACAGTATATGGACTCACATGTAGTAGTATAAAAGCGTATTTCAAACCTTATTGACCTGGCAACGAAGAGGTGTATTAGTCTTCACATTTTAGTAGTATAAAAAGCGCATTTCGAGCCCTATTGACCTGGCAACGATGAGGTGTATCAGTCTTCACATTTTAGTAGTATAAAAACTGCATGTCGAGCCCTATTGACCTTACCCCTCCAAAGAAATACGTTAAGAATTCGTCATCAATTCTCAAATCTCACCTGTTTACATAAATTCACCCTCCCTCTAAAAGGGTTATGTCATTGCAAATACATAATTGATGGAAAAAGACTACATATACATGTAATCATTATGGTGATAGCCATGTTTCTCTGTGTGTTGTGATGAGAAATTATCAACTTTCATAAGATAATGAAACAGTAACCCGCTCCCAACCCATCCGTAAATTATAAAAGTTAAATCTGTAGTAAATCTCCACGAAGATAATGCTTCAAAAATGGCAAGACTGGTACACCAGATGTACCAATCAAGGCTCAGCCTTGACGCTCCATCAAAAAACCGGCTGGACACTTCTTAGAGTTTCTACATCAACACACCGGCAACTCCTATGTTATTTTCTAGGATTTTTCTAGAATTGTTACTAACCTACACTGTCGGTTAAAACCATACTAACTAATAATTACTACTTGCAATACTACCATAGTAATTATATTGTTTGCCAAACTTGTACTATTTTATGAGTCTTGCAATAAACGTATTGTATTGCATCATCAAAGTCAAAGCAAACCAGCTGTAACTTTGACATGTTGGGGTAATTCACCTTGCGGCGCAGAGGATAGTAACAGTATATGGACTCACATGTAGTAGTATAAAAGTGTATTTCAAACCTTATTGACCAGGCAACGAAGAGATGTATTAGTCTTCACATTTTAGTAGTATAAAAAACGCATTTCGAGCCCTATTGACCTGGCAACGATGAGGTGTATCAGTATTCACATTTTAGTAGTATAAAAACTGCATGTCGAGCCCTATTGACCTTACCCCTCCAAAGAAATACGTTAAGAATTCGTCATCAATTCATTGTGTTGAAGACAAAATCGGCTATATTTTACAGGAGTATATATGGATAATATGAGACGTGATCGTTCAAGATCTCCTGATAGATGAGACAATACGAGAGGCGAACAAGACTTTCCTGAGGATCCAGCCGTGCCTCCCACTGACGCCTTGCCCGAAGACCACCCTGTGAGTGACATCTATCGCCATCACTGGAACACCATCCGACGATGTTTCCACCGTCATCGGCCCATTCAAGATATCTATAATTTTCGACTACAGGACCTCACGTATCTTTCTAACTATGTCGAGAACAGTTTTACAGACCAAGTGACAGCGTTCAAAGTGAATATGACATTTGGGTACATTTTACGGGCACAAACAGACGGATCAGCTGCGGTATTTCTATCCCAGCAATAATACCTATGTGTTTGACCAGCCGTTCACCATCACCAATCGTGCGTCACTGGAACCACTCATCGACCAAATGACTACATTGGATCCATTGGAATGGGCGCGGTTGCAACGTCCCAACACGAAATGGACTGTAGAAATGATCACCAACGTCACATTTTTCGTGACCAAATTGAGAGATCTTCCCATCGGTGCTCCTGTCATTCTTCCACCTTGGCTACTCCGTCGAAAAGGCATGTATGCATTAACGACGGGCACACATGGGCCCTACAGATTACAAGCGTCTAATCCGTCATTCATAATCCAGCCGTCGTCCGGAAATGTCTGTTTCGCTGTTTAGCCGTTCATTTGAACGAATGTGATCCCCAGGCTTGTGATAGAGTGGCCAATATCTATTGGAAACGGTATCTAGATGAACAAGACATAGACCCGCGGCAGTTCCGGGGAGTCCCGTTCAAGTCTTTGGATGTCGTGGAGTCACTGTTCAACGTCAATATCTTTGTGTACCGTTTACTACGGGAAGAGGACGACACATTTGTGGCTGAATTGGTTCTTCGCTCAACAGAACGGTATGCATGCACCATGAAAGTCAATATCTTCGACGACGGTGGGGTGAATCAATTTTCCCTGATCTACGATATGAGTCTGTACACCCAGTCCTACAGTTGTGCTCAATGCCATCGCGTGTTCAAACAGTCTCAGGACTTACATCGGCACGAGAAGACTTGTGACAACACTGTGAAACGGAAATTTCCTGGCGGCGTGTACCATAACACGCCTACTATTTTCGAGGAACTGGCTGATGAGGGGATCGTCATACCGGAAGAGCATCGTTATTTTCCATACCGGGCATGTTACGACTTTGAGGCGATTTTGGAACCGATGGACGCTACGTCAGCGAAAACACAGTGGACGCAGCGCCAAATTCCTCTGAGTGTCAGCATTTCCACCAACGTCCCGGGCTATGACGCTGCGCCCATCTGTTTCGTGTCGTCGGGGGACTCCCATGACTTGATTACCGGGATGATGGTATATTTAGAGGAAGTGAGTGCGGCTAGTACGGAACTATTGGTGTCCAAGTTCCAGGACGTACTGGACCAACTCAACGATCGGATGCCTACACCGGGTGTATCGTTCAGCGACGATGAAGAGTCGGAGTCGGAGACCGAGAAGCCGGAACACATTCAACCGCAGGATGTACCTTTACCTAAGCCATACGCGGAGAAATTGAAAACCCGCTTCGTGCAATACCTAGGCCAGTTACCTGTGCTCGGCTTCAATTCGGGTCGATACGATCTCAACATGGTGAAGGAATTTCTCTACCCTTACTTGGCCCAGTCCAATGCCATCAAGTCCGTCATCAAAAAGATCAACAACCACATGGCCCTCACCACCACATCACTCCATTTCCTGGATGTACGCAACTACTTAGCTCCCAATTACAGCTACGATCAGTGGGTGAAGGCCTATGACTGTGCACAAACCAAAGGGAGGTTCCCTTACACCTATATGTCGACGCTCGACCGCTTGGAGGAAACACAGTTGCCACCCCGGGACGCTTTCTTCAACGATCTGAAGCAGGTGGAATGTTCGGAAGACACGTACCGGGAACTACAGCAGGTATGGAACGACCAACATATGCAAACCTTGCGAGATTTCCTCATATGGTACAACTTAGATGTGGTTCCCTTCTTCGAAGCGGCCTAGAAAATGGTTCAACTGTTCCGGCATCAAATGCACGTCGACATATTCAAGGAGTGCTTGAGTTTACCGGGTCTCGCGCTTCGCCATCTCTTTCAAGATTGTCCTACATACTTTTCGCTGATACAACAAAAAGACGAGGACATGTATGATTGTTTAAAGCAGAACATCGTCGGCGGGCCCAGCCTTATTTTTCATCGCTACCACGAGAAAGACGGCACCACCCTTCCAAGTGGGAAACCCTGTGCCAAAATCATTGGATTCGATGCCAATGCCCTGTAGCTGTGGTCCCTTGCCCAACCCATGTCCAGCGGGCATTATACGCGCTGGTTGGCGGACGGCCGGCATTTCACACCTCAACGTACGCCGTACAAACATCTCGCTGACCAGTGGTTGGATTGGGAAGCCGATCGACGGGGAATTTATATACGCCATCAAACCAACGCCACAGAGAAGCGCATAGGTGATCGTCGACTCCCCGTCGATGGGTTTGCGCCTTGTACAAGGAACACCGACCGTATTCCAGTTTTATGGCTGTTACTGGCACGGCCACCAATGTCATTTCAGCGATGGACGTTTCAACGAACGACGTGGGAAATCGGCAGAAGAACTACGGGCAGAAGTGGTGGAGAATGGAGATTATGTCAAAGAGTTGGGGTACCACCTCATCGAACTGTGGGAGTGTGAATTTCACACCATGTGCCAGGCCCTCCCACACTTACGCGACTTCCTTAAAGCGCGCGAGTACCCCCTCAGTCGCCGACCACTCCTGACCCTACCACAGCTTTTCGACGCCGTTCGTTCCGGGACCCTGTATGGATTTGTGGAATGCGACCTCCATGTTCCCCACCATCTCACGCCACGATTCGCCCAGTGCCCGCCTATTTTCAAGGACACGCTGGTGAGTCGGGCTGACATTGGAGAGACCATGGGCGCCTATGCTGAGGAACATGACGTACTGAAACAACCTCGTCGAATGCTTATTGGGAGCATGTGGGGAGAGAAAATCTTGCTGGGTACCCCGCTACTACAGTGGTACATGAGCCACGGTCTCGAAGTGACGCGCGTGTACCAAGTGATACAGTATATACCCAACGCCTGTTTTGCGGGGAATGCCCATACCGTCACGTCTGTCCGTCGTTAAGACAATCGAGATCCCAGTAAGGCCATCATCTGTGAATCGTGAAAGTTGACGGGCACTCCCTTATATGTGTTGTAATTTTTTCCTGTATATGGCGAGATTCTGCGGGTGGACGTTTCGTCCCCGAGGCCCGCCCCCTGTACAGACCTTTTGGTCTTTGATATATGTTGGCATTTGTGGGAAGTTGATGCTGGGTCGACATCGGGCCTTACAGACTAGTCTTTTGTGTTAATTGCCGTCATTTACATCTGACGACGATACAACTCACCAATCTCCAATGTACGAGTTGTCACAGCGAAACAGCTCACCAATTACCAGTATACGAGTTGTCAGAGCATTTCCATCATAGCTCTCTAGATTTGTATCTAATACCGCTTATGCCGGTGCTAGGGGCCGTGTGGTCATATCATCCAAGTTGCCACATGAACAGGTACAATAAAAGCGTACCTGAGATACAACACATATCACGAATCGTTAGATTCTTGGTATGTGCTTTGGAATAGGTTAACCAGAAGGCTATTCTGTGAAATCATGTGACGCAGTCAGTATGTCGGCACCTCTTCCCACTCCCTTATATGTGTTGTAATTATGGAAAAACGGTCACTAACCAAGATAAGCCTGTCAACGTCAATATCTGTACTACGCCACAAGCGTGCAAAAAGATCAACTCGCCTCTGTTTCGGTCCGTCGACGTCATCGATGACAATACGTATGAAATGACTTCAGCCAAAAAGACCATTCGTTACAACCTGCCGCTCCAAATTGGATGTATGGTATACCAGGTGGCCAAGCTGAGGATGCTCCAATTTTTATATGATTTCATGGGTGTGTATTTCGACCCATCCGATTGGCAACTCTTGGAGATGGACACGGACTCTGCCTATATGGCCGTCTCTAATGCGGATTGAGAGTCCCTCGTCAAACCTGAGTTACGTGCACAGTATGAGGCGGAACGGGACCAGTGGCTACCTCGACGTGGCCATTACCAGTACGACAAGCGGACGCCGGGCCTCTTTAAGCTAGAGTGGAGTGGAGATGCCATGATCGCCCTGTCGTCCAAAACATACTTCTGTTACGGTGGAGATGGAAACAATAAGTTTAGTTGCAAAGGAGTCAACCGGCGTGACCCGGTCATCGACAAAGCCCTCTACCTGGACATGCTCAAAAGCCAGGCCAGTGCGAGTGGCACTAACCGAGGATTCCGGGTCGTCGACCACCAGATGCGAACATACATCCAGCAGCGGGATGCATTCACATTCTTTTACCCGAAACGGAAAGTTCTTCCCGATGGAATCAGTACGACGTACCTGGACTTGTGAATACTACATATATTGTCTTTGATGGCATACCCGGACTTGTGAACTCTATGAATAAGATATTTGGACTTTTAACTCGAATCACTCTCTATATATATTACACCATGAACTTGTTTATTTGTGAACTTCATTCTTTTGAATAATTACTCTATATATATATATACATTACACCAGTTCGATGACTTGGTCTAACTGTTATATACTCCACTGTGACTTCTTTCTATATACGTGTTCACCTTAATTCTTGTTTGCAACAGTCTTATATACTTGTATATACATTCTTGTTCACTTGTTCACGTTAATAAATATTCGAACTTCACTTGGGTTTTCATGACGTTTTTTATTGAACAACAACACCGCAACGGAAAAATCCGTACTAAATATGCCCCGGGCAGGTTATATCGAGGCCTTAACATCTATGCTGATTTTCTGGATATTGATGGGTTACATTTGTTCCCATCCTAGGCCACTGATTTTTCTCTGTCCATTCATTGACTCCAGAACTACCTCTGAACACAGAAGAGTTCCAATTTTTCCTTAGACCTTAAACATATGCATGGATGATTTGTAGTGAGCTTCAACATCCGGGACCTCTTCACCATCCAGAGTTTCCCCGACCTCGAGCTCCAGAGCTCTCGGAGCTCGATAGTGACGTCATCGCATGAAGGTGTGCGGATGGATAACGGGCGTGCGGGCGGATAACCCGCGCAGGCGTGCGGGCGGGCGGGCGGGCCCTGGCCGGGGAAAACCCCCCACTGGGAAACCCAGTGAGAAACCCCGGATGTACAAGAACCCGGATGTACACGGCCGTAATAGTACCCGGCTGTAATAGTATCCGGATGTACCCGGATGTAAAAGTACTCGCATGTAGTTGCGGATGTAGGCGAAAGCATCCTAGTGCCTGGATGTGGGCGTGGCCGTCGGCGAAAGCCTAGTGCCCGGATGTAGGCGCGGACCGCGTGGAAAGCCCACCGTGGATTCTCCAATTCGATTGGCTGATTGTTCGACCGCTGATTGGTTGTTTTTCTCGACCACTGATTGGTCCAAATGGAACTGCCCATCCTTCCTAGGTTCATTTACAATCCTGCCAAGCTCTGTATATCGATGCCGCAACATTGTAGCGAACGTGCAACATTGTTGCATTTTTCGTTCGGGGAGCCAGGTGTTCCGCACGTGAGCTGACAGACACGTAGGCACCAGACCAGGTTTTCACAGTGGCCGCAACATTGTAGCGATCGTGGTGCAACATTGATACATTTTTCTTTCGGGGAGCCAGGTGTTCCGCACGTGAGCTCACTCACACAGACACGTAGGCACCAGACCAGGTGTTCACGATGCCGCAACATTGTAGCAATCGCGGCGCAACATTGTTGCAGTTTTCCTTCGGGGAGCCAGGTGTTCGGCGCGTGAGCTCACTCACGCAGACACGTAGGCACCAGACCATGTGTTCACGATGCCGCAACATTGTAGCAATCGTAGTGCAACATTGTTCCATTTTTCCTTCGGGGAGCCAGGTGTTCGGCACGTGAGCTCACTCACGCAGACACGTAGGCACCAGACCAGGTGTTGTTGAGCGAAATCCTAGTACCCGTCCGCTGCATGGCAGAACTGCACAACCCAGAACAAGTCAGGACATGTCTTGATCACGTGATCACCACGTAACCACCCCCTTAAATTTTACCCGGGGGAAAAATAAGTAGGTCAATGAGGCTTTAAATCAGTTTTCTATGCTACTTATATCAAACGCTTTTGTTCATTGACAGGCCAAGCGAACTCGTCTACGCACGCACAGCAACCCCTTCTCCTAATCTCGTGTGGTCGAATGCATTTCCATATGCTCGGATTCTAAAACCCGGCATCCGCAACAACCAACCTTGCGCATAGGCGTCGGAGCCCGGTGGGGGGAGGGAAATGGTCTTTCCACCCTCATCCCCCACTACCCCCGCCCCCAGGTTTTGAGATCGACAACTCAGCTGATTGAACGTTGATTGCTGCTGTAGTATATTTTCCACGTAGTGAAGCATGGAAATTGTGTAAATAATATTAGTATATCACTATTTCAAGCTCCAGCTAAAACATGTGTTACATTTACATCGCAAGTGTAATGATCGTGTACGTTGTTCATTCATCGATACCTTATTTTTATCAAAACATTTGTCTCTCAAGACGTGGTTAGAAGTATGAAAGTGGTCCAATATGTATCCGATAAAAAAAAATCCTCTGAAAATGTTCCACATCACGGGAAATGCACTCTAGAATTTCAACCTTCCTACGCCACTGTTGCGCTCGTGAAGTATTCCACGGCTGTGGACAAGGTTAGTAGTTTGTAGTACTGATTTAAAGTCACTGGTGCCTCACTGCGCATGCGCAGAAAACAAAACCGGAAGTGCGCATGTCTGTGTGCGCAGCTGTTCTGCGCAAGTGTGGGTTCTGCGCAAGTGTGTGACGTCATGTGTGGCGTCACTTCCGGTGTGACTCGATCGGGCATGACCTTGGCCATGTATGAAATGCATGTACTGACCTTGAACATCCGGGTTTCCCAGCGGGTTTTCCGTCTTTGTTTTTCAACTCTGGATTGTCAGTCAGTCTACCATCCGGGTACTCTTCAACATCCGGGTTTGCCATGCAATGGGAGCCGCGTTATGTGGAGTAATGATGTAGAGAACACTGGATTGCATCAGCCTTACATCCGGGAACCCTGGAACATGCGTGAACATCCGACAGGTCTGGCGGTGATGCGGTCGTGGGGAGAAGCTTCCGCGTACAGAAAGTAGTCCCAATTACGCGGGGGAAATTCTCCGGCAATCTTCGGCAATCTCCGGGACATTTTGGGGGCGAGAGAGACCCCTAGCTGACCGATTGGGTCGAGAGAGGTATCAAAGTGAATCGCTCCTCCAGGGCGATCAACTCATGGGTGGGTGCATGTAAAGTTAGAAATTGTCCCGAAAATATAAAAAGCGGAACACAAATTTTATCCCTAATATAGGAGAAAACTCTTATCGACCATGTCCAAAAGGACTAATATCGGTCACCGGTTTATCAGGGCCTGCCGACAGAGGTAGGATGGAGAGTGGGTGCATGTAAAATTAGGATTTGGTCCGAAAATATAAAAAGCGGAACACGGACTTTACCCCTACAATAGAGGAAAACCTCTATCAACCATGTCCAAAAGGCTAATATCGGTAACCGGCTTATCGGGATCTCCCGACAGAGATAGGGTAGGGGAGTGGATGTATGTAAAATTAGGAATTGTCCCGAAAATATAAAAAGCGGAACACGGAGTTTACCTCTACAATAGGAGAAAACCACTATCAACCATGTTCAAAAGGGCTAATATCCGTCTCCGGCTTATCGTGGCCTGCTGAAAGAGGTAGGGTGGGATAATGGGTGCATGTAAAATGAAGATTTGTCCCGAAAATATAAAAAGCGGAACACTGACTTCACCCCTACAATAGGAGAAACCCCTATCAACCATGTCTAAAAGGACTAATATCGATCTCCGGCTTATCGGGGCCTGCCGACAGAGGTAGGGTGGGGGAGTGGATGTATGTAAATTGAGGATTTGTCCCGAAAATATAAAAAGCGGAACACGGAGTTTACCTCTACAATAGGAGAAAACCACTATCAACCATGTTCAAAAGGGCTAATATCGGTCTCCGGCTTATCGTGACCTGCTGAAAGAAGTAGGGTGGGATAATGGGTGCATGTAAAATGAAGATTTGTCCCGAAAATATAAAAAGCGGAACACTGACTTCACCCCTATAATAGGGGAAAACTCCTGTGAACCATGTCCAAAAGGGCTAATATCGGTCTCCAGCTTATCGCGGCCTGTCGACAGAGGCAGGGTGGGGGAGTGGGCGCATGTAAAATTAGGATTTCCATGCGACTGGACTAATGTATCGTCCATTTCCAATATTCTGCGCATGCGCAGTCTGGCCGTAGTATAGAAAGCAGGGATTTTGGGGTGCGTGGGAGTGTGTTTGGGGTAGAGATGGGCCACTATTGGTCCAAATGGGTCGTGGGAGGTGTCAAAGTGAAGCTTTTGTGGGGCACAGTCAGAATGGCGTGTTTTTATTGCAAGTCGCGTCAATCTGCGCATGCGCAGTTGGGTGTAGTAAGCAATGTGGTCATTTTGGGGGTGCGCGGGGGTGTGTTTGGGGTTGAGATGGACCACTGTTCGTCCGAATGGGTCGCGGGAGGTGTCATTTTGTAGCTCTCGGGGTATAAACCCCGATTTGAGGGATGTCCGCAGCATCTGTGACGTCATCGGTGACGTCATCAGTATGAGTAGTAGCGAAAGTACATGTACATGTACTTCGTGCGTGTCCATGTACATATTCTCTGCGCATGTTCATGTATTCTTTGCATATCCCTGTACATGTACTATGTGCCTATACATGTACTATGTGCCTATACAGGTACTATGTGCCTGTACATGTAATCTGGCCATGTACATATACTCTGCCAATGTAAATGTTCCTTGTCCATGTACATGTTCTCTCTGCATGTCCATGTACATATACTCTGCGCATGCCCATGTATTCTTTGCATATCCCTGTACATGTGCTATGTGCCTTTACATGGACTATGGGCCTGTACATGTAATCTGGCAATGTACATGTTCTTTATACATATAAATGTACTATGTGCATGTACATGTACCCTGTGGATATCCATGTATACATACCCCGTTCATGTTCATGTATATACACTCTGTCCATGTCGCTATATATCTGAAATATTGCGAAATGCGACGTTAAACCTTCTCTCCTTCGCCATGTACATGCACTCTGTCCATGCACAAGTATCTTGTGCATGTAGCCTGTCCATGCACATGCACCCTGTACATGCACACGTAATCTGTGCATATCCATGTACATGTACATCGACATGTGTAGAGAATTGCTGTGTTATACAATATTTGTCCTGTATTATACAATAGATGTTCTGTATTATACCATGTCTGTGCTGTATTGTACCATATATGTGACGTATTATACAATATTTGTCCAGTATTATACCATATATGTGCTGTATTGTACAATATATGTCCTCTATTATACAATATCTGTCCAGTATTATACCAAATCTGTGCTGTATTATATGTTACCTGTGCTGTATTATACCATATGTCCTGTATTGTACCATATATGTTCTGTACTATACCATATATGTGCTGTATTATACACAAATCTGTCTTGTGTTATACATTATCTGTCCTGTGTTATACATTATCTGTGCTGTATTATAAAATATCTGTTCTGGATTGTACGATATTTGTGCTGTACTATGCCATATATGTGCTGTACTATACAATATCTGTCTTCTATTATACAATATCTGTTCTGTATTATACCATATATGTGCTGTATTATACAATATATGTCTTGTATTATAAAATATCTGTCCAGTATTATATAAAAGCTGTGCTGTATTATACCATATCTGTGCTGTATTATTCCATGTGTCCTGTATTGTACCATATATGTCCTGTACTGTACAACATATGTTCTGTATTATACAATATTTGTCCTCTATTATACCATATCTGTCATGCATTATACCATATCTTTGCTGTATTATACCACATCTGTCCTGCATTATACCAAATCTGTGCTGTATTATACCATTTCTGTCCGGTATTATACCATATCTGTGCTGTATTATACCATATCTGTCCTGTGTTATACAATATATGTCCTGTATTATACCAAATATCTGTCTTGATTATGGGTGTATGAGATCCAGGGAGTGTCATAACTATACATGCACCCTCCCTGATCCGTGGTGTATGAGATTCAGGGAGTGGTATAACTATTCATGTTCCCTCCCTGATCCGTGGTGTATGAGATTCAGGAAGTGTTATAAATAGTCATGCACCCTCCCTGATCCGGGGGTATGAGATTCAGGGAGTGTTATAACTATTCATGCACCCTCCCTGAACCGGGGTGTATGAGATTTAGGGAGTGGTATAACTATTTATGCACCCTCCCTGATCCGGGGTGTATGAGATTCAGGGAGTGTTAATACTAGTTATGCCCCCCTCCCTGATCCGGGGTGTATGAGATTCAGGGAGTTTTATAATTATTTATGCACCTTCCCTGATCAGGGGTGTGTGAGATTTAGGGAGTGTTACAACTGTACATGCACCCTCCCTGATCCGGGGTATATGAGATTCAGGGAGTGTTATAACTATTCATGCACCCTCCCTGATCCGGGGTGTATAAGATTCAGGGAGGGTTATAATTAGTCATGCACCCTCTCTGATCCAGGGTGTATGAGATTCAGGGAGTGCTATAGCTATTCATGCACCCTCCCTGATTCGGGCTGTGTGATATTCAGGGAGTGCTATAACTATTCATGCACCCTCCCTGATTCGGAGTGTGTGATATTCATGGAGTGTTATAACTATTTATGCACCTTCCCTGATTAGGGGTGATTGAGATTCAAGGAGTGTTATAACTATATATGCACCTTCCCTGATGCGGGGTGGGTGAGATTAAGGAGTGTTATAACTATACATGCACCCTCCCTGATTCGGGGTGTGGGAGGTTCAGGGAGTTTTAATACTATTCTTGCACCCTCCCTGTTTCGGGGTGTGTGAGATTCATGGACTGTTATAACTATAGCTGCACCCTCCCTGATTCGGGGTGTATGAGATTCAGGGAGTGTTATAACTATACATGCATCCTCCCTGATCCAGGGTGTATGAGATTCAGAGAGTGTAATAACTGTACGTGCACCCTCCCTTATTCGGGATTTGTGAGATTCAGGGAGTGTTATAACTATACCTGAACCCCCCTGATTCGGGGTGTGTGAGATTCAAGGAGTGTTATAGCTATACATGCACCCTCCCTGATTCGGGATGTGTGTGATTCAGGGAGTGTTATAAATATATCTGCACCCCCCCCCCCCCTGGTTCGGGGTGTGTGAGATTCAGGGAGTGTTATAACTATACCTGCACCTTCCCCGATTCGGGGTGTGCGAGATTCAGGGAGTGTTATAACTATGTATGCACCCTCCTTGAATCGGGGTGTGTGAGATTCAGGGAGTGTTATAACTATGTATGCATCCTCCCTGATTCGGGGTGTGTGAGATTCAGGGAGTGTTATAACTATTCAGGCACCTTCCCTGATTCGGAGTGTTTGAGATTCTGGGAGTGTTATAACCATTCAGGCACCCTCCCTGATTCGGGGTGTATGGAACTCAGGAAGTGTTATAACTATACATGCACCCTCCCTGATCCAGGTTGTGTGAGATTCAGGGAGTGTTATAACTATACGTGCACCCTTCCTGGTTTAGTGTGTATGAGATTCAGAGAGTGTTATAACTACTCATGCGCCCTCCCTGATTCGGGGTGTGTGAGATTCAGAGAGTGTTATAACTGTACATGCACCATCCCTGATTCAGGCTGTATGAGATTCAGGAAGTTTTATAACTGTACATGCACCCTCCCTGATTCAGGGTGTATGAGATTCAAAAAGTTTTATAACTGTACATGCACCCTCCCTGATTCAGGGTGTATGAGATTCAGGGAGTGTTATGACTATTCATGCACCCTGAGGAAATCCTGAGTATCTAATATTTTCGCCGCGATACCAAAGTATTTTTTTGTTTTGTGGTCGAGAAACGCGTCTTTCTGAACTGATCGTGTCGACCTTATCTCAAATGAAAAATAAATCACCTATCAACTCCAAATAATATAATTTTCATTTATAGATATTACTAATAGCAGATGCTGATTAAGGAATTGAGTATAAATCCACCATCATCGAAAAAGTCTACTTGATTCTAAACTGCATTTACTCTGGAGAAAGATGTATTTTATGTCGCAACGATATACCAAAAGCTTGTTAGATTCCCAAAATGCGTGACACATCATAGAAAACGAGATTCATAGCCGGTTCTAGAAGTTGAACAACCAAGCTTCTTTCAACCCTGTTGACGAAGGCCCTTCAGGATGTAATATTATCTTGGGAAAGGTATTGACCCACTATTTCTAAAAACTCTGGCCTTGATTGTATATGTAATTATTGGACACCATTATTTCTCTAGCTGTACACCATACGAGGGATATCTTTCATTGATTTTGTTTCTTTGTTTATAGATTTTCTTGAATTTCTCATTGATAATATCTGTGTGAAATTTGGCAAGATCATATATCAACAACATATAGGTATTCCAATGGATCTTCTCGCCGTGGATAATCGCTATATACATGTATCCTTCACTGCGTCATATATATATATGACGCAGTGAAGGATAAATATCCACCTTTACTGGAATCTGTACTACAGATAGTCCTAACGGCACATAATATTTAGACGTATGTGTCTATAAAAAATAAGC
>JAVTVY010045212.1:0-20774 GCA_036873755.1 Hanleya hanleyi | reverse complement strand
CACTCTTAACTCGATGGGTATTTTTCACTGATGCTACAAGAAAAAATCACATGGTGCTATATTCCCAAAATGCTGTTTGTTCTCTTATGCTTCAGAAAATAGACGGCGGGCGGTGTTCGATCGATCAATACGTGTTGTCAGACTCATTGATGCAGAGTAGGGCAACAAAACAAAAAAAAACAAAGAAAAAGAAAAGAGACATACAATATACAGTGGTAAGGTAGATAGAAATACTATGTACATTATAAACTGGAGAAACAGGGTAATGTTATTTACAATCCTTGTACGGGTGGCACAGCTGATGCGACTAATTTAAATACATGTTCTAGGGATCGGGTAGGTCTTTCCCAGGTAGTCACAGAATGCTCCCACTATCTTAGAATTGTGCTCCCTTGAGAGGACCTCACTGTGCCCACTTAGCACCTGTAGGTTGATCTCCCCCACAATAGATCCTTTCTCCCTGTTGGAAAGACACAGAGTCTGACTCACTATGTCCATCAGAGAATCACGTTCTTCCTCAAATCTCGAGCACTGGAAGACATAATGATGTACTGTCTCAGGCACATTGCAGACACTGCAGTCTGCTGACGTTAAGTTGGTGTTCAACTTCACCTGATGATGTTTCAGTTTGGTATGACCACTGAGGATCTGGTTCAGGCAGCTTTGTTCTCTTCCTCTGTGTTTATGGAAAAACTTTCTGGTGTTGGTCTTCTTGATCACAGCCTGTACACAGCTTACCTTTGTGGAGTTTTCCAACCGCCGTTGCCATTTAACTACCGCCTTCTTCCTCATGTGTCGAAACACTGAGGATTTATCATTTGAGAATTCTGATTGCATAGACTGAGCCTCTACTGCTGCAGTTTTAGCATATACTCATCAGCAATCTCGTTGCCTCTTATACCACGGTGACCTGGGCACCAGTGGCATCGGACTCTTGCTCCGCGTCTCAAAATGGTTCTAGCTGATGCTCTAATAGCACTAATATCCTCTGCTCTGTTGCCTGGAATGTCTGAAGAAAAGCTAGACACAATAGCAGACTGGCAGTCTGTGAAGATGTTTACATCTGCCTCCGCGGTAGTGCCTGCTACATATTCTAGACCTAGTCGGATAGCTACCACCTCCCCAACATAATTATTGCCCACCTTGGCAACGGCTTTCTTGAGACATATGGGAGCAGATTTGAGACCCTTGAGGAATACAATGGCTGATGCCCCTACTGGGCCTGGGTTGCCTAGTGCTGACCCATCTGTGAAAATGACTACCCCATCATTCTCCAACAGTTTTAATTTCTGCCTAACAATGTGCTCCTGGTCTACTTTGCTGTTGCTGAACTCCTGACTGACTGAGCACTCCCTGAATAACTCTAACCCGTTATCCCTATACTGATAGTTTTTCCCCACCCCTTCTGGGGACACACCCAGAATGTCCTATATGCGGGTATGAATGCAGTGCAGTTACAGAGACCCCAGTTTCCGATACAGAGAATAGTGCCCCCGTGCGACCAAGAGTCCAGTCCGTTGTTTTATGGTTATAATTGTGATCTCAAACACTACTTTGTTTTCTATGCATGAGTAACGAGATGCGTACGAATGTTTCAGGTTCCTGTGGCCATTCGGCGTGGATTGTCAGGTCATACAAAATGTTTTCTTCTTCGCAATCTTCCACGTCGTCTGCCGAGGCAGCCATGTTTTCGATACCCGAACAGTCTCTAACCAGCACTACACCTGGGTTTCTTAGTAAACACACATCAATTTATATTATAAACAAAACGTGTAAAATGGTAATATATTTCCATACTATCTAGGTTACCTGCCAGTCCCTATTTTCTGCTTCAATAGTTTGGCTTGCTTGTACATACAAAAGCAACTCGAGAGTATGGACGAGTACATTTTTACTCAAGGTTGTGTAGGATACCCAAAAAATATTTGCAACCGGAATTATCCATCCGATAAAGTTGATTGAATCATGCAATATTTTAGCTCTATTCACTTATAAAGCAACCATTATATTAGGTGAGCTTTGGGGAGCAGTAATTTAACACATGTAGTGGAAAACACCAATGACAAAATTGCACCTTCTCCCCTACATAATTAGCGGTTTTTCGCTGTTGGAGAAGTCGGGGAAACCCCTCTCATGGATCGGGATCCGCTGTGATGGAGAAGGGGGGAAATCTAAGCAGTGGGACGGGAAATGTCCGTAAGAATAAGGTTTTGGTCGCTTGTACAGGCAGTGTTGCATCGATTAAGATACCACCATTGATAGATAGTCTGAAACAGCTCCCTTATCAGGTCAGTGTATCTAATAGCCACAACTGTTCCTATCAATAATACCTTACATCTGAAGGTATTATTGATAGGAACAGTTGTGGCTTTGTATCTAAAGACGTTTTCTACACTCAGTTGATGGGGGGAGGGAACAAGGACTCGCCTAGCTGCCACTCCTTCCTGAAATGTTCGTCAGATTTCATTCCTTAGGCTAACGCCGACCCTATATATGGAATGATAAAAATAAATACAATGGTGCACGGACACTTACCCCTGCTGACATTTTCCCCTGGACTGGACATTCCCCCTTGCAGACATTTCCCTCTTTGGACATTTCCCCCTTCCTATATATCTTTACATCATGACTTCGCAGGGGAAAATGTCTGCAGAGGGAAATGTCTGCAGGGGAAAATGTCTGCAGGGGTTAATGTCTTGGATTCATAAACTCTATGCTCTTTGTATATTGATGTTTTAATGTCTGTCTTAAACTTTGTATATTGATATTTTAAAACTGTATGTAATGCCATTAGCCTTTATGGGCACAAAAGCACAATAAAGTATTCTATTCTATGGGAGCTATAGGCTTGCTAGTTCTAGCTGACTAGTCCAAAATTGACAAACAGGAAATGGCAATCACAGAATTGATTGTGAACACAGTGCATTGTTATAATGTTATCAACTATGTTATTCAGTATACCCTAATCAACTCTTGTTATGTATTTCAGGTTGATGTGAAGGTATTATCAACAGAACATTCTCTCCATTTCTTTGATCACACAGTTTTACCTGTTCAGGTACACAGAGATGAAGATGAGTGGAAGGTTAGCTTCATACTGCATGGGCATGATGGGTGAAAAGTCCTATGGTGATCCCTCTTATAATTCAATCCCCCTATCAAAATTCAGTATCTCACATTTTGTTTTGGGGACAAAATTCAATCAGTAAATAAACATTGAAAGTTTATCACCATCTAAAATCATTAAAATATTGACACAAAATAATGGATTATGTACAAGATTTTGAACCATTTTTCAACTTCCTGTTGTGATAAATTTGATCCCCCCAGTTTTAATGGTGAGAAATTTCACTTCCTGTGATTGAATCATTAGAGGGATTACCATAGTCTGTATAATCAAGTACGGTACCGGTACAGTCCAACCTCTCTATAACATAGTTATTTGGGAACCAATGGGGTTATTCAGCTGATGGTGAAGTCACCTAACTGTTGTAACCACTCAAACAACTGCTCCCTCTAGCTTCTGGATTTACAATGGGCCTACTATGAATATTGATGTACATCAACATCACTATTCATAATCAGGTTATTGTAAGTCAATGAAATAGAGGGAGCAGTGGTTACAACAGTTAGGTGAATTACTGTCAGCTGGATAACCCCATGTCAGTCCTTGAAATTTTCCTTGGCATTCAGAAATTTCCGAGGTAGAATGCTGTAACCAAATTACCTATTTAATCTCATGTTAAATGTAAGTTGTGACAATGTGGAGATTTTTTGCTGTGACAGAATGTTCATAATTTCAAGGGTTAAAATTTGAACCACCATATAGATTTTCAGCCTTATGAAAGAGTTGAAATAATATGCATTTGTTAATTTGAGGACCATAGCACCCACCATATCAGAATCAGTGCTTTATTGAGGCACCTTATAGTGAAGCTACACTGTACCGGTACATCTGTAAGTTATGCATATAAAATGGCCATGATATATTCAAAGGCATTGCTAGGGGATTCGTTGGTTGCATGGGCACAAAGTCCTTTTAACACCAAACCGTATGTTATTTTTTCTTTTTTCCTTTGATATGTAAGCATAGAAAATTACCCCCTCTCAAGAAATTCTGACAAAGCCCATGAGATTTACTTTATATCAGTTTTTATGTTGTTATAAAACAAATCGGTATCACTAATAAGTTGTGTCATTGTTTTTGAGATTTACTTATTTACGTATTGTTCATGAATGTTGCTGTTCTAGCCAGTGCATTCAAATTTTGAAAATCTTCATTGGAGATATAATTTCTCTATTGATTTGGAAGTGATATCTGGGTTAGGACAATATAATGGTTGTATTAAGTTTGACCTGTGTTTGAATTTTTCCTCTTCTCTCTGCAGACATGGCAAAAGATGCAGGATCCAGTTCTTCATATAGAACTTAGACGCTGGGCTGATGTTATGGTGATTGCTCCTCTAGATGCCAACACTCTGGCTAAGATTGCTGGTGGGATCTGTGATAACTTATTGGTGAGATACAATAACCAAGGTCTGATCACATTGATTAACATTTATCTTAAGAGGAACATTATTTCAAGGAAAATGGTCACATACAAAATACCCAGGTGTTTTCTCATATTGTCTTCATACACAAGACTTCTCTGTTAAAACTACAAATTAGCCTTGATAGATCGGACAACCGAAAGCATTCAAATCCTAGGTGTAAATTTCATCTACAAACCACAAACGAGTCAGTCAGAACTGTAGGGTGACATATTCTCCCAGTATTTGCGTCATTCCTCCTAATATGGTGATAATTAGGTGGCCAGAAACATATAGGACAACCAATGAATAACCCACATTTCCAAATACAAATGGATTTGAGGTCAATGACGTTTCATGTCTATAAATTCCTTTGAACAGAGCCAGTTGGCTGAATATCAAGGGCCAATTCAAAGTATGAACAGAAAAGTCAATTTGTGTATGAAGGTGGTGTGAATTGCTGTTTAATATTTCTTCCCATCAGTGGTTTTGTTTTCACTAATACAGCAGCGGCAAAACTGCCCAGCATCGTATCTCTGCCACCTGTTTTCTTTGATCATTGTTTTGAAACCCAGACATGGAGTGGTTTCTGTCAAGGCTGCCTTGGTCTGTACAAAACTATTGATGAGTACTGCTACAATATATGTAAACTAACACAGGACCCTCAGCCAAAGTCCAAGCTGATGCAATAAGCATAGTAAGCGATGATGATTTGCAAAACAGAATTCAGCTGGACTTGGGGTACCAACTTTATTAAAGCTTCCAGAAGACAAAATACTTCAAATTAAACCTAGTGAAGTAGATTCACTTTGCCAGTGTCCAAACTCTGCTACAGCTCTTGAAAAAAAAATCACCTATTGTCTTTTTCAGACGTGTACTGTGCGAGCATGGGACAGAACCAAACCTCTACTGTTTGCACCAGCTATGAACACATACATGTGGGACCACCCTCTTACTAGCCAGCATATCACGGCCTTAGAGGACCTCAACTATACATTAATACCAACTGTGAAAAAAACTTTGGCTTGTGGAGACACAGGTAATCACCACAAAATGTATGGTAGAATTGTAATACACAGTTCAGTCACAGTTCTTGCATATTTAAACCTGGCTTAATGAGAATTAGTTCAGTTAATTGAAAGTTAGTTGAAAGATGACATACTTGTTTGACTGTTTAAAATGACATACACTTATTTGACTGTGCAGATGACATAAACTTATTTGCCTGTTTAAATGACATACACTTATATGGCTGTTTAGATGACATACACTTAATTGGCTGTTTACATGTCACACTTATTTGGCTATTTAGATGGCATACTGGTACACTTATTTTGCTGTTTAAATAACATACTCTTATTTGACTGTTTAAATGACATACACTTATTTGGTTGACATACACTTAAATTTGGCTGTTAACATGACATACATATATTTGGCTGTTTAGATGACATACAATAATCTGGTTGTTGAGATGACATACATTTAATTGACTTTTCAAATGACAGACACTTCTTTGACTGTGTAGATGACATACGCTTATTTGGCTGTTTAGATGACATACACTTATTTGACTGTTCAAAATGACATACTCAATCGGCTTTTTAAGTGTTTTACACTTATTTGGCTGTTTAAATGACACACACTTCAGTTATCAAATGATTAGTTTTAACAAATATGTTTTCATAGTTTCCGGAGTGAAGCCTGTCATAAAATTTTGAGGGGAAGATTTCATTGACATTCCTGTCAATGATAAACTCTCTGTTCTGTGACTGTTGATCTGTGTATTCAGGCTAATGTCTCCATTTGTCCTTCAACCAGTCATACCTGGACTATGTGTAAGATCATATAACGTGCAATTAGATTTTTAGCAGGTTCATCTTGTTTTGCAGGGTTTGGAGCAATGGCTGAAGTTTCGACCATAACACAGAAGATCAAAGATATATTAGAAGATATGAACAAACCTAACGACCAAAGCTGATAAAAATTATATATGCTGTTTACCATTATTTTACATTTTGATCAGATTAAAATGTAGTAGCATGATTTTAATTACATGCAGCACTTGTGAAAGGCTTTTCAAGTCGTGAAGTCTTGTATTTCATATAGGGACCACTAATGTTAGTTTTTTCAATTCGATCTAGTGACCAGGATTTACATGTAAAATAAATGAAAAATGACTGACCTGACGTCGGATAACCTGATCAGGTGTCCATGACGTCACATTTACAGTGCGATAAAAGTTCTAAGATAATGTATGACATCGCAAAGCGCGAGACACAGAATGTCGATGCGGCGTCATCTCGGGCACTTAAGCCAAGTGCAGGTGCTGTCCTGTTTTTCTGAGAATGTCAGAAATGTGATTTCAATGCCTATGATATTAAAAAATGAAGCTGTAGAAAAACGTTCACCATACTTGATCTCAACTACTAAATAACTTTTATCAAAATATGTTGTCTGATGAATATTTTTTTAAATGGTGCTACCGGTACTACGTCTTTAATATTTACTTACAGAGTGGGAAAAATTTACCAATCAAGAGCAATACTCCTTGGTGGCTTTCTAACTTTTAAGAAAATGTTTCTGCTCAACTGCTCGATTCTCTACATTGGTCTTGTACTTCCATTTATCATAGGATGTTGCAGTTTTTTTCAACGAAGTTACATTTTCCAGTTGTCTGTCCTGGTGGCTAGCACTATTTTGTATGCCTTAAATCCGGCGCACACGAGCGCATGAAATCGCAAGCAACAGGATATTTGAACATGTGCGACTGGATATCGCGAAAATCATCCCGTGTGCGGGGAAGTGGAAACAGGAGATTTTATCGTAAGCAACAGGATCCAAAGTTTCAGCGTGTTTAATATTTCGGCGACAGAATCTCCGGATAAATTTGCACCGGCGACAGAAGTTGCTCGTGTGCGGTGAATGGGAAACTTTGTATCCTGTTGCCGCAAACTTCAGCCAATCAAAAGCGAGGTGGATATCATGTGATGATAGCTCATGCAGAGTTGCAACACTGTCGCCTCGTGTGCGGGGGAAAAAAGGGCAAGGATCCAAAATCAAGGCATCCAAATATCATGCAGAGTTGCAACACTGTCGCCCCGTGTGCGGGCAAAGCAGAACAAGGATCCAAAATCACCGGCGGTGTCCAAATATCTTGTTGCTTGTGATTTCACGCGCTCGTGTGCGCCGGGCTTTATTATTCCCTATTATTGCTCTTTGCATATCACTCAAACTTCAAACCGATTGAATCAGCGCTGGTATTATTACGTGCGTGTGTGCTAGGGTGATAACATGGAACGATGGTCGTTGGTTGGAAAAAACAGCATTGTTCCTGAAACGTTTTACGTGGGGAATGGATGTTTCAGATCCACAAGAGAGTGCGCAGTGTCCCCAAGACAAACTGTCAGGCTACCGGGAACGCACTCGTGCACTGATCTTGGCCAACGAGGGAGTTCGATTCAACCTGTCACCTTGTCTGGATCGGGGAGGGTGGAACGGAAGACCTGTAATGACAACCAAAGGAAATTAATACAATACTGACATATGATTCTATGAACAGGTATACAGGATTCAGATCGCGGTAGCGTATAATCCCTGAAAAGAAGATCCCTGATCTATGAATTGGATTTACCTGTATTCTTATAGTTATCTTTAACCGAAGTTCGAAATAATAGAAAGATATATACAAAATATATAGCCCTAGCTATATCGCGATCAGGCCTGGTCACAGCCACAGTCTGGTCACGACCGGTTCTCTCGTGGTTGGATCCAGCTTCTATCTTCCTTCCCCAGGTCTTTGTGGTAGGGTCCAGCGTCTATCTTCCTTCCCCAGGCCTTCGTTCACTCCCGTATGGATGAACTTGACGTCGTGTCTCGTCTTACACGACCTGGCCCCTCCCGTGGTTATGTCCGGCGTGTGTCTTCCTTCCCCCGGTCTTCTTCCCTCGGGCTGTATGGACTTCTCGTCGTCGTCGTGTCTCGTCTTACGCGACTAGGCCCCTCCAAGCGTTGGTAACTGTCAATGGATGCGAACGACCTGGGCACGACAGTACTATCACAGTACAAAGGCTTCTACGGCACCGGCCCGTCTCTCTGTAACACCGCAGGACTATTCAACTGCACGGCTCACCACAGCAGCAGACGGCACCCCTCGTAGGAATACACCCCCAGGCTTCAGCGACCCCGCTCACGGCGACTCACTCCGCGGCCCGGTTCCAAGGACGAATCATCAAGGCTAGAGTTCACGGCTACACGGTCCACATAGGATCGGATATCGATAACACACGGTGGATGGGTAGGCACCTGGTCTAGTAACCCTCTTCCTATGCTACTGTATGGGCACCTGGTATAGGAACCCTCTCTCTATAGTACTGTATGGTCAACTGGTATAGGAACCCTCTCTCTATACTACTGTATGGTCAACTGGTCTATGAACCCTCCTTCTATACTACTGCATGGTCATCCGCAATAGATGGGCATCTGGTCAAGGATTCCCCCTTATATACTACTGTATGAGACAGTATTAATCTATGATTGGCCGTGAATTACTCAATGTATGTACAGGATGGTGAGAGACCATATGCTTATGGAGGCGTGAATGGATAATCGTTTATGGTACGTTTTACTGGGTACGTGTATATTTATCAAGCTCTAGACTGTAGCTTGTGAGTGTTAGCATGAATGTATTTCAACCCGTAGGTTGTTTGTTTAAGTACGTGTGTGCATGGATTATTGTTTATGTAGGAACTGTGTATGATTTGGTTTAGCTGTACCCTCTTCACAGAGACGAGCGTCTCCTACCGGATACAGCTTTATTGATACCGTAAACCACAGGGCCGTACATGCACGACTGTTCGATACGGTCGAGTCACGTAGAGATGCGGCTAAGGTATGGCCATGCTATCAACACTAACGCCGTTAGTTAATTCCCAGAGCTAAACCTGCACGTCTGTGCAGTACGGACGAGGATCAGGTAGAGATAGGAATAACCATTGACGATAAGTGTCTATACTAAACTCCCAGCGCAATACCCACACAACTGTGCATTACGGTTGAGATAGGTAGAGATCGGAGTAGAGTAAACACAGCCCGGACGTGTGAATGTAAGTGAGTGTAAATGTATGCAATGATGCTATAGGATTCGGCGGCGGCACTTCTTCAATTCGGCGGCCTGGTCCCGGCCCGGCGGCGGCTCGAATTCGGCGGCCTGATCACGGCCCTTCTCCGGCCCGGCAATGTATTGGATTTCTTCTCCCGATACAATTGTGCGTGCTCTCACCTCGAAGTTTCTGCTGGTCTGCCTCGTTTCCGCGGGAGCCTAGCTTATATAGGGCTACCGCTCTTCTGTGGATAAAGGTAGAAACAGAACGTTCTCCTGCAGATAAAGGTAGAAACAAGTCGACGATGCCAGCGCCCTCTTTATTGTCAAATAATCACACTTTCCCCCGATCAGTTTATCTGGACTTTGCTGGATAAATATGGCTATGGAGGAACAAACCATAATTCATAACGGACGTAACTGGTAAATCTCAGCTTCCAACTCTCTCTAGTTAATTCATACGACGACCGCAAAGTTCACTGTTCCTCATCTGCATATTCCCAATGTTGGCTTCCGGATTCCTGACTGACGTCATCTACAGCGAAGCAAGCGAGCTCACCAGCGTTCCTTTTCGCCGTCCCGACTGATCGTTTGAGATAACTTCACCGGGATTTCGAGGCATTGTCTGTCTCCCGGATTATTGTAGTTCATTCTAGGAAAATTACAGCGTTGAATTCCATCAGGTAAGTGAACCGCACACATAAACACAATGTCACTTTCGTTTTCACAGTAGTCACGTGTCAAAACACCAGCTGTGATTTATTAAAGGGGAACCCAAGGGGTCGTTTGCATTCTGCACTTTCGTTACACTACCCCCGCCTTCGAAGAACATGACGCCCTCGTCATGGCTCTTGTCACGCTACCAGCAGCACAGGTGTGCAGAACAGAACATTACAGGACGACGGTCCTCTTGACTTCCTGGCCAAGTCGTCGTCACCTGCAGTGGACATCAGGTCCACAGCAGGCCACAGCTGTCTCTTGCTGGAGTCATGCATCATACATCTGAGGTAGTAAAGCCTCGGGGTCAGTCAGCCTGTGTTCGTCGCCCACAGGAGTACTTCGATGTCAGCCCTGCACCACAGGTCATCCCTCGACGATCACGGTCATCAACCGTATTTTTCCGACCGTACGGTCGTGCATCTCCTGTCCACTGGCAGGCTAAAACGTAGTCAATAAATCGCCCCGGTCACTGGATACGACATCCGCGAGTCGTTCGTGGAGGACTCCACGTCTCCGGCAAGGCCATCTGCTCTTCCGAAAGAGGCGACTCAACTTCAACAGGAGGATCAGGCGGTAACCCAACCTCGTAGTCTGCCAATCTCATAGGACGCCGGGTTCTCCGTCCACTCCTCGTCTGTCGAGGGGCTGGGGATCTCACTGCGGCTGGGTGCTCCACCGGATATGGAAAGACCATCGCAGGCTCAGAGTCGTTCTCAGACTCGACATCACCATCATTCTCCGTAGACTCAGTGGTCTCACTATCCGATGTCTCTCTGGGGTAGAAGGGCTTAAGAAGATCATGATGGACTACACGGAAGCCACCAGCCTCGTCGGCGATGCGATATGTCACATCAGTCAGCGCTTCCTTCACAGTATAGGGCCCTCCCCACCGGTCTCGTAGTTTCCGGATCTCCCCACGCTTAGTGCCGGAAATATACAGGTAAACCTGATCACCAGGCTTGTATTTGTGAGGAAAAGCTCTCGTATCGTAGATACGTTTCTGCCGCCTCAAGCTTTTGCTCGTAGTCTCTCGGGCAAACTCGTGTATCTCGGCCATCTCATCCCGGAGATCTTCGACCCACTGTGTCGGCTCTACCTGCTGTTTCGGAGGTGCACCCAAAGTCAAGTGCGACGGCAAGGCGATTTCTCTCCCAAACACCATCATGTTTGGGGAATATCCCGTTGTCTCATGAACGGTCGCACGGTACGACATCAGCACCAACGGAATGTGAAGATCCCAGTCGTCCGGGTGACGGTCAATGCTGGCATGCAACATCTGGGCTAAGGTCCGGTTAAACCGTTCAATCATGCCGTTCGACTGGGGGTGATAGGGCGTAGTCCTCGTCTTCCTCATCCCGAGTATGCGGCACATCCCCCGGAATACTCTGCTTTCAAACTGACGTCCCTGGTCAGAGTGGATGGCCATTGGTACGCCAAATCGGGTCACGAAGTGGTCTACGACAGCTTGGGCAACCGTCGTGGCTTCCTGATTGGGTAAGGCCACAGCTTCCACCCAACGGGTGAAATAGTCTCCAATGACGGCTACGTATCGGTTTCCCCGACAGGTTTCTGCCAATGGCCCGATAATGTCAACAGCCGCTCTATCTCCTGGACTTCCAGTCATCTGACCGCGATGGGGACCTCTGGGCTTCCGCCCCGCCAACTTCCTGCGGTTACACACGTCTCAACTCCGGCACCATTGCCGAACATCGGTCTGTAGACCAGGCCACATGTAAGCCTGTCTCACTTTTGCCAAGGTTTTCTTCACCCCAAGGTGACCACCGGTTACACTGTCATGGCACTCTTTCAACACTTCCCGTCTGAGGGAGCGAGGGACCACCAGAAGCCGTCGTTTCACTTCTCCCCGGGCATTCACCCATCTCCGCACAAACAAGGATCCGTCCATCTCCAGTAAATCGAAGGCACCCCACAGAGTTTTAGTTACTGGCCCATATTGACTGATGTCCTCTCTGGCTGGTCGACTGCCCTTCTTCACCCACTCTATAACAGGCTGCAAGTCCGGGTCCGCGGCCTGAGCTTGGCTGAAATCTGCCGTTGGCGGCACTATCTCCGTAACACGGACAGCCTCCTGGCCTTCAGAACCTGATCGTCCACACTGCTTACACGGGATTCGGCTCATGGCGTCAGCATTTCCGTGCTTTCGTCCGGGCCGATGCTGAATTTCAAAGTCGTAGACTCCGAGGGCCTGTATCCAGCGAGCCAACTGTCCCTCCGGTTCTTTAAACCGCATTAACCACCTCAGGGACCCATGGTCAGTGCGCAACAGAAATTTTCGGCCGAACAGATAATGCCGAAAGTACTTTACAAAGTACACAACAGCCAGAAGTTCCCGTCTAGTCACACAGTAGGCACGTTCTGTTTTGGACAACACCCTGCTGGCATAGGCTACGACCTTTTCTTCTCCGTTGATCTCTTGGGACAACACGGCCCCAATGCCGAAATTGCTGGCATCTGTGTCCAGGATAAAGGGCTGTCGGAAATCCGGCATCATCAACATAGGTGCGGTCGTCAGCTTCTGTCTTAGGTGGTCAAACGCCGTCTGGGCTGTATCATCCCACAGAAATACCGCCTTTTTCTCTGTCAGTCGATGTAGAGGAGCTGCTACAGTTGCAAAGTCTCGTATAAAACGCCGATAGTACCCACACAGGCCGAGAAAACTTCTGACCTCAGTCTGGGAGACAGGAGTTGGCCAATCTCGTACAGCCCGAATCTTCTCCGGATCGGTACCAATCCCGTCCTGTGTCACCACATGACCTAGGTAGAGGACTTGTCGTTTCCCAATGACACATTTCGAGGGCTTCAATTTAAGGCCGTGTTGTTGCAGTCTCTGGAAGACTTCCTCCAGTCGTTGGATCATCTCCTCGAAGGTACGTCCAAAAACTATTATGTCGTCGAGATACACCAAGCAAGTGTCGTAATGGAGACCTGCCAAAACTGCCTCCATTAATCGCTCGAAGGTTCCTGGAGCATTACAAAGCCCGAATGGCATGGCCCGGAATTGGTACAGGCCCCGTCGAGTGGCAAAGGCGGTTTTACATCTGTCTTCCGGGGCCACCTCGACCTGCCAGTACCCTGACATCAGATCGAGCGTACTCCACCAGCAGGCACCAGACAGAGAATCCAGGGACTCGTCGATTCTCGGCAGGGGGTAGGCATCTTTCTCTGTCACTTTGTTGAGGGCCCGGTAATCGACACAGAAGCGCATTTTCCCATCCTTCTTCCGTACTAGGACGACCGGTGCAGACCAAGGCCCATTGGATGGCTCGATGACTCCCCGCTTCAGCATGTCTTCGACCTGATCATCTATTATTTCACGAGCATGAAGGGGTGGACGTCGCGGAGGAATCCGGATCGGGGGCGCGCTCCCTGTCTTGATGTGATGTTGCACCATCGTTGTTCGCCCTAAATCACTGTCATCCTTGGCAAACAAATGGGTGAAGCGAGTAACCAAGTCTTCTACAGCCAAAGCTCTCTCGACTTCTAATCCCTCACTGGACTGTTGTACTAAGGCCCGCAGGTGAGGTGGACATCTTGGGGTTGGCACCGCTGCTTCACCAGAGGCTGGACTATTCTGGTTCAGAGGCTCTGCAGTAAGTGGTGCTGAATTATCCACTACCTCCACTTCAGTCAGACTACCACACAGGGTGCCGGCTTGTACTATGGCAGGGTCAGTGGACAGGTTAAGGAACCGCAGGGTGACTTCATGGTCACGGTCAACTTCGGCCAGGGCTCTGGCCACCATGGTTCCGGTCTTCTGTGTGAACTCAGTAATATTTTCCACCATTCCGAACTCTCCCGGTAGAGCACCTCGGACTGTCCCCGTCACCACTGCCTCAGCTCCAGCTGGGATAGTAAAAGTCTCCGTTACAGACACCCGATGGCATTCGTGGGTCCCCACGACCTCACACTGTACATATCGGCCGCTATACTTCACCCGATGCTTCTCCGTATCAATCGCAGTACAGTGGCTACTCAGGAAGTCATAACCAAGGAGGGCATCCACTGTCAATGATCCAACAATCATCGTCTGAGTCCGGGTAGTCCCATCTATAGTTATCTTAAAGTCTGCTTCACCTTGTAGTGGCATACTCGTACCATCGGCCATACGAATGGACGCAAAGGAGGGACTTCTCAATGCCGGCCTAAGTCGGGGACTCAGCTGGTTGTACACCCGCACGTTCAGAAGAGAAACTGATGCACCTGTGTCGACGCAGCACCACAATCCTACGGATCCCATCTTGGCCGGGAGATACAATCCGGCCTCACCAGAGTTATTCACCGTAGGAGGTTTCGGTGGAGGTTTCGGTTGTCCTGTGGGTTGATCATCCGGCCTGCACAACTCTGGACAATTCACCCGGTAATGCCCGTCTTTTCCGCATGACCAGCATCCCGATGTACGATCATAGCCGTGGTATGGTTGTTGATGGTCACGTCTATGTCCCCATCTCGACTGGTATCGTCGTTGCCGTTCTGGTCTTTGTGGTTCACTGTTTCGCTGAATCGTCTCCCTTAACAGCTTCACTTGTTCCCTCAACCGTTGATTCTCCGTTTCATCTTTTTCAGTGGATGCGGTTGCCTCCCCTTCCTTCTCCGGGGCAGTTGACTTGGCTGTCGGCTAGGGTTTCCGATGCTGGGCGATCTTGAATGCTTCCAGCTCTACGGCCGCATGTACCGCCGCATCCAAAGTCTTTGGTCTTGTCTGCCAGACTTGAAATCTCAGTTCTTCACTGACTGCATCCAGGAACTGATCCTTGGCGAGAGTATCTTGAATGTCGTCTCCGGCATCAGGATAAGCCAACTGTGTCAGGCGGATTAACGCTTGAGCCAGGCCCGGAAGATCTTCATCTCGCTCGCGGTGTCTAGACCTCAGCTCCGACTTGTACAGGTCCATCTGATTAGGTGGGGCAAATCAGTAGGTTGTGTGTTTAAGTACGTGTGTGCATGGATTATTGTTTATGCAGGAACTGTGTATGATTTGGTTTAGCTGTACCCTCTTCACAGAGACGAGCGTCTCCTACCGGATACAGCTTTATTGATACCGTAAACCACAGGGCCGTACATGCACGACTGTTCGATACGGTCGAGTCACGTAGAGATGCGGCTAAGGTATGGCCATGCTATCAACACTAACGCCGTTAGTTAATTCCCAGAGCTAAACCTGCACGTCTGTGCAGTACGGACGAGGATCAGGTAGAGATAGGAATAACCATTGACGATAAGTGTCTATACTCTAACTCCCAGCGCAATACCCACACAACTGTGCGTTACGGTTGAAATAGGTAGAGATCGAAGTAGAGTAAACACAGCCCGGACGTGTGATTGTAAGTGAGTGTAAATGTATGCATGCAATGATGCTATAGGATTCGGCGGCGGCACTTCTCCAATTCGGCGACCTGGTCGCGGCCCGGCGGCGGCACAAATTCGGCGGCCTGATCACGGCCCCCTCTCCGCCCGCAATGGGCTGATTTCTTCTCCCCGCATACAATTGTGCGTGCCTCACCTCAAGTTTCTGCTGGTTCGCCTCCGCTGGATTGATTTGTTGATTTTTAAGGGCCGCTTCCCTTACGATTTCTATAGCCCACCAAATAGATTACATAGGTATTTATATGTGTATTCTTGACTGGAATATAATATGTGGTTCTATATTTTTATATAATAACGACTATTTACAAGTCGTTTCCATGAGAGCCTAGCTGCAGGGCTACCGCTCTTCTGTGGATAAAGGTAGAAACAGAACGTTCTCCTGCAGATAAAGGTAGAAACAAGTCGACGATGCCAGCGCTCTCTTTATTGTCAAATAATCACACTTCCCCCTGATCAGTTTATCTGGACTTTGCTGGATAAATATGGCTATGGAGGAACAAACCATAATTCATAACGGACGTAACTGGTAAATCTCAGCTTCCAACTCTCTCTAGTTAATTCATACGACGACCGCAAAGTTCACTGTTCCTCATCTGCATATTCCCAATGTTGGCTTCCGGATTCCTGACTGACGTCATCTACAGCGAAGCAAGCGAGCTCACCAGTGTTCCTTTTCGCCGTCCCGACTGATCGTTTGAGATAACTTCACCGGGATTTCGAGGCATTGTCTGTCTCCCGGATTATTGTAGTTCATTCTAAGAAAATTACAGCGTTGAATTCCATCAGGTAAGTGAACCGCACACATAAACACAATGTCACTTTCGCTTTCACAGTAGTCACGTGTCAAAACACCAGCTGTGATTTATTAAAGGGGAACCCAAGGGGTCGTTTGCATTCTGCACTTTCGTTACATTCCTGTTTTCGATTTATCATATAGGATGCCGCAGTTTTTATGTAATCTATGGTAATAGTTATGTAATCTACGGTAATAGATTTACATTATAGGGGCATGAATCCGCCTTTTGCGCTATTCGTAATGCCGGTTTCGGCCGCAAGGTGGCGCTAGCGCTCACGGCACTTTGGTCTGTTCCGGTTGTCTGCTAAACATGTGCAGGAGGGAAGGCGGGTATTGTATTTCGCCTCGTTTCATCAGATTTTCTCACTGATGGAGACGTCCTTGGTAGTTTACGTAAGTATAGTCATCAAGTCTAATTTTTACTGGTTTGTACAAGCATAATAAAAGCCGCTTTGTCAACAAATTGGGCAATCAAAGCTCGTCGTTGTTGTTGTTATAAAACATGGTGGGTGGCCGGCAGTTCAGCCTGATTAAACTACACTCTACTGAAAACAATCAGCAGGGGCCAGTTTGTTTGATCAAGTACTGTGAGAAATAATCGGATTATTAGTTAACCCGACTACCATGTAGCTGTTAATGTAGCTGTATGATTATAATGTGATAAACAAGAACCCAATTAACCCGCCTCAGTTGGGACGGCTGGTAGTGTTTCATAATTTTATTGTGAAAAGACACACTGAACAGGAAATTAATGTGCCATATGTCATCTAACTTCTCATTAATACTGAGGAAGTAGTTTTTGCACTAATAGCTACTTATTTTTAATTTTCTAATTATTATACCATGTATTTCTTCTGCAAAAATAAATCCTTTATCCCTGAGTCGATGACACGCAAGTCTCTACTATAACTAAACAAATGTTTTATAGCAACAACAACGACGAGCTTTGATACGTAAACTACTAAGGACGTCTCCATCAGTGAGAAAATCTGACGAAACGAGGCGAAATACAATACCCGCTTTCCCTCCTGCACATGTTTAGCAGACAACCGGAACAGACCAAAGTGCCGTGAGCGCTAGCGCCACCTTGCGGCCGAAACCGGCATTACGAATAGCGCAAAAGACGGATTAAGTTTAAAGATATCCTTCCGCCGTCCGACCAACGTACACATCCTAAAGAAAGAGCTCTTGAGGTCATCCTTGATATTGTCTGTATTTTATGTTTATCGTGATATTGTTTTCTTTCTTGAGTCTATTACTTTAACAATAGATATGTTACAATACTCTTTTGTATCTGAAAGTGTTCTCTTGCAGCGTTTTGCTTGTCCCAGTGTCTCAGTTCGCAGTAAATAGGCAGGAGGTTGTCGGGGTTGTCCTCGAGTGATTTGACTTGATCACTGCTGCGAACCTATTCTTCTTCTTCTAGGAGACGTCTTAGTTCGATAGAGGCGCTATAATACATTCTTTTAATCACTCTCTTGTTCGTAATGTTTCCGTAAAATATTCTTGACAAACCCTGTTGCAAGGCATGTTAATTTTGTGCCGAGTTCGAGTGCACCATTTCCCGTTAATTTACGGTACGGTATATGTCGAGTTGACAAGAATCGGGTCAGTCTGAAATGATGAAATCAGCATGAAGACCGGGGTCGGTAAGGGGTGGAAAAATTCTAAAACTGGTGTCTCGTTGTTCAATCAAATAGATGTTTATTCCGCTGAAAGCGTAATAATGTTTCATTAATGTAAGAAGAATAAAGAGTTGTTTATTCGAGCAAAAATCTCGAAGCATTGTCTTGTAAACAAAGATGCGTCTTTCACAACCTGTGCCCCCGCACACTATTTGGATCATATCATATTTGGTAGGTCCTTCGTCATCTACACCAAGAAAATGCTTTGCCATAATCACTGATCATAAAGATACTTGAATCCTGACCCTGTCGTACGGATGACTTTTGGGTGTCAAACATTCGTATCTCGACTAGTACCCAGCCACTGCGCATGACCCGCTATCGCTAAGCCCATTCTGATTTTGACTCCAGGGGTGAAAGAGCACGCATACCCAATTAACTGTTTCCCCATTGTTTCAGCAAAAAGATATTTATTATCCGGAAACCATGAGAATATTACATTAGTGTGAAAAGAATAAAGATTATCTTACTCTTAATAAGAGAACAAATACCCCAACGAGATGCTATTTGATTTATGGAGAAACTTCACTACAACCCATCTCCCCCACGGTTTTCATTGTTTTTGGACACGAACCACACTGCCTCACTTGAGTCACTTGGCAAAATCAGCAGGGGTGAAAGTTGTAACAAAGCTGAACACGAGTTCATATTATTTGATCATATGAATATTTTATACCCGTGAAAATATTTCAATGACATAACTAGAGCCTATGGGCTTTAATGAGATCTGGTAGCTGGGTTATTGGGGGATAAGGTTGTAATGAAACAAATGCACAATTATACATTTAATTTCAAGTTAGGCACAGGTGGCACCAGGCACGAATGTATGTGGCTAAAACGCAATCACAAGTTACATCCTGTGACAAGGTATATGAAGGGCCGTTCGCGCCATAAACGCATCCTTTAAACGTTTTAACTTCTTAAACGTTTAAAAATGGTAAAGCATTAAAATGTTTAAACGTTTAAACTTGAACCAACCAATCAGATGTTATGAACTGACATTTCCCTGTTAAAAAGCAAACATGTCCAGTTGTAAATTCGCGACTTTAGATGTTTCCTGTCAAAAGACAAACGTTTCTGGTAGTAAAATTTGGGTCTTTTAAAGGTTTCCGGTTAAAAGGATAACGTTTCCGGTTGTGGTCGTCCAATCAGATTTTATATTTGGGCAGCGTGTATTCCAGCATCTACACCAACACGTGCAAATCTCCACTGGCAAACGTTTCCGGTATGTAGTGTTTTTTAACCAATGAAAACCGTTCTTACAAATTAGGTTTTGGAGAATATCTTTGGCACCGGGACAATTTGCGCAGGACTTGATGAACGGTGGGCATGGGGAATACAATATGCGCGAATATTTGTAAGGGTTATTTTGATTGGTTCAAACAGACTACATAGCGGAAACGTTTTGCCAGTGGGCACGTGTTGATGTTGAGGTTTGAACATACGCGGCAGCAATAAAAAAATCTGACTGGACGATCACAACCGGTAACGATTTCCCTTAAACTGGAAACGTTTAAAAGTCTCGAATATTACTACTGGAAACGTTTGCCTTTTGACAGGAAACGTCTAAAGTATTGGACGTTACAACAGCAAACGTTTGCTTTTGGACAGGAAAGATCTTCCAAATGTCAATTCATGACATCTGATTGGTTGGTGCAAGTTAAACGTTTAAATTTATTAAACGTTTGGATTTATGGCGCGAACGGCCCTTCTTAAAAGGTACCGACATAATGAAGTTGAACATACCAAAGAAAGGCAGTCCCAGGATAAAAGTAACTCCGAAAATGGAAGCCGAAATATAGAATATTATATCACAATGACTTCCATTTTCGGAGTTACTTTTATCCCAGTTTATGTGAAATTGATCTGTGGGAACAATGAAAGGCAGTCCTATAATGAGGGAAGTTGCACACGTTACGCTAATCATGTGTTACCCAATTAATTTCCGTCCAATAAGACACTACAGTAGGTGCTCATCCAACCTTGACTCAACCAAAATAGCTGAATTTTGCTCTTTATCTTGATACATAATTCCTCCAATACGTCAGTTCGGGATTCCAGATGAACACCATGATCACCATGTTAATTTAACCAGCATAAAGAAAGCAATATGATACCTTCTTTAACATGGTATTGTTGGTGTTGCGTTGAAACTGCAAACTGACCTGTTGAGAATTCGATGGAAAAAGAGGCCAGTGGAATGAAGTCTAGGCCTAAATACCCACAGGGGATTAAGGTCAGTTTGTACAGAACATACATGTACCTAGGGGTAAATAAGAGAGATTATACCTAGGGGTAAATAGAGATTGATTTAGTGTTATGAGTGAGAAAGGCTGGACATCAAGGTTGATGATGGTTATGTCACAAGTTAGGATAAGACAAGACATGTATTACACTTTCTGGATATCCCACAGGTTGACTGGTGGAGTACATGATAGGAAAAGATTATAAGATATGTTACAGCTTGCTCTTGTGAGAAAAGCAAACAGTGGCCTGCAAAGGTGATAATGAGACAATGGTGGCCAGGTTGGCTGCTATGGTAGAGCATCTCTCACATA
>JAVTVY010045211.1:0-21803 GCA_036873755.1 Hanleya hanleyi | reverse complement strand
AGACCAGCCAATACCTAATTTTCAACTTACGACGGAATTGTGTTTTAAAAGCTGACAAATAACTAGCCACTACTGTTCCTATCAATAATGCCTGCGGTTGATAGTCACAGACGACGTGTATGGATCTCCGTGTGCTATAACCCGTACCGTTCATTTCATTTCATTTTAATTCATTTTAGTTCATTTTAATGCTCCTTACCGGTTATTTTCTGGACGCTAATTCCTTCTCCTCCACGCTTGTCGCTTTTATTAACGTTCCCGGCGCTGGTGATTAGCTATACACGAGCTGTTTTCACATCGACCCCGACCTCCCCCATATCACGGTAGAGGCCATACTGTGCAAGTTCGCATGCGTAGTGGCCCAAATATACACAATATAGCGTCTACCGTAATATAGAGGAGGTCGGGTCGATGTGAAAACGGCTGTTGTACAGCTAATCACCAGCGCCGGGAACTTTAATAAAAGGACTTCTTTATTTTTTGGCTATTCAAGCAACCTCTTGCTGGTTTGTCTTGTGAACAGCCTCGGGATCTCCACGACACGTTCAATCCGGTTCAAATTTGCACAGCACCTGAAATAACCGAATCCGTATTTCCACCCCACAAGTGGGGACATATGAAACATACCGGCAAAGTGGGGACACCCAGTCAAACACACGTTTCTAATTTCAAACGCGCGCCTGTTGCTTGACCGCGCGCGTATGAATATAGCCATTTTTCAAGCAAGCTCGGCTTGGGGATGGCAAGAAGCAGAACTCGGCAAGGGACGGCATTAGAACTGGCGCAACAAGCTCGGCAGGGATGGCATTAGGTGTCGTTAGGTGTCGACGATAAAAGTGCCTAAAACGAGTGGATATTTGCTTTCGCGGTTTATGCCTTCATCTCCGAGATGAAATTCGGATCGATCTGCACAAAAAGGTGAAGATTTGTTTTGTAATTTAAGAACAACACCCGCTCAAATTAAATTGCGCGCCAGGATACGTGAGTGAACCGGCCGACGACTGAATCTCGTGGTTGTTTCACGCGATTTGTAGATACTACGCTTACGCTGAAGTTTCTGGTACAGGTATTCAATTTTTGATTGAGGAATATATATGTCATTGTTTATTTGTGAAATTTCCAGATTATAATTGTTTTGAAGATATAACAAAAAACATTATCCCCACTTCGTGTATGCAATTTGCCATTACTCGTCCGCTTAAACGCTCTCGATATTGGTGAAATGTGAGTAGTAGTAGTTGATTTCATCCGTCTAATTGTATAACGAAAGATCAGTTCTAAACAAGTATTAAGCGATTCTACATTGACAAGGCGAGAATACCTGTTTGTAACCCGACACACCAATTAAAGCTTTCAGGAGTTCATTTTCGACTGTACCAAACGAGTCACCTTGAGATTGCAATTAAATGAACCTCGTGCTTGATGATTCAATCAGCTGCTGCGAACCCTGATGATTCTTCTGCAAGAACTTGATGCATTATGTATATCTGTCAATTAAACGGAGGATGTTCAATTATCATTATATCGACATGGCATATGTAATACGACATGAAGTTAATTTACAACGACAAATACATTTGCGGGCCGTCATGGAAAGACCGTGCCATGGTACCAACATTTTAGTTCCTTGAGTTGTATTTCTGAGAAGGAGTTTTTTATAACTAATTGTCTTTAACTTCCAAATGCAAATACAAATGGACAACCATTTTGCTTTACCTATTTTTAATTAGTAAATTCGGCTGAAAATCGAGCAAATATGCATTGACTGGTCAGTCGGATACTATATATTTTCTCCCCCCTTCACTGCTTTACGCAAACCCCCAAAACATACACACGCATACACGCACCTACACACACACATACACTCACACACACACACACACACAAACACTCACGCACACACACACCCGCACACACACACACAGGAAACTCTACCAGGTAGCCGGATGGAAAAAGACCGTTATCTCTTCCAAACGCACTCCACTGCCCCTCCGAAAGTCCCCTTTCTCTACTACTTCCGAGTGATCTATAAATAGAACAGGGGTTTTCCCAGAAAATTTCCCGAAACATTTACCCTGACAGTTTCTGTTTTCTGTACTACTAAACTGGATTACTTCCTTGGACTTTTACTTCCCCGAAATTGAGAGACTACACTATCTCAACAACAACAACAACAACAACAACGAGATTCTCATTTCTATGATTCTGTTGTTTTTTTCTGTGAAAACATGCACCCACCCATGACTCGATCGGCCTGGAGAAGCGCTTCACATGGATACCCTCCCCGACCCAATACGACCACTATGGGCCCACGTCGACACCAAAACGTCCATTCCGTTACCCTTTCCCCACCATTCCCTGCTTGCGCCTGCGCACCATTGCACTACTTTTACTCCTCACCAGTCCAGTTGGACGCTATCTCATGAGAACTTCAAACTGATACCCTCTCCGACCCATTCGCACCAATGTGGGTCCACCTCGAGCCCAAGACGTCCATTCCAGTGCACTTTTCCCACAATTACCTGTGTGCGCATATGCAGAATGTTCAAAACGAACGACACACTAGTCCAGTCGGATGGTACCGCAGGAGAGCTTCACGATGACCCCACATACGGCCCAATCGGACCACTATGGGTCCATCTTGACCCCAACGTCCAATAAACTTTTTCTATTGCGCATGCGCAGATAAACGATATTTTCACCCCACACCCATCCAGTTGGACGCTCCTTCACGAATGCTCCAAACTGATACCTCACACAACCCAATCGGACCATTAGGCCCCAAAACGTCCACCTCGATCTGCCTGCCTACTGCGCATGCGTCATCAGCACTTTTCAACAAAATTCAACGCATGGCTTCGAGACCCCTCCCATCGTGTTCTACAGCTCGAGATGAAGAAAACAAGGGACCACACCTCATACCGCAAATGGGTTCCCCAATGAGACTAACATTGTCCACTGCGCCAGAATGGACCAAACATGTCCACCACAGACATGCCTGAACTTTTCAGCGAAAGTCAACCCCTGGTCTCGAGACCCCTCTCATCGTATTTCCCGTAGATTAACATTGGAAGTCACTGGGGTATTATGTAGGGGCAGATAACTCTTGCTGGGCCGTCACGTCACCGAAAGTGACGTCACAGGAAGTTACCCGGATGTGATCTTTGAACCGGACGTGACCCGGATGTCACGTGAACGGATGTGACGTCATTCGTGACGACATCGTGACGTCATACCACACCATCATTTTTGACCATCATTTTTCATAAGGAATTTAAGCTTTCCCTACTACTTACGGGTTACAGCACACGGAGATCCATACACGTCGCCTGTGACTATCAATCGCAGGCATTATTGATAGGAACAGTTGTGGCTTTCTCTCAAAATGCACCTTTGTTTAGTAAATCAAAAGTTTCAATGAATTTTCAGTTGTTAATTTTTCAGGAATGTCTTAGATTTGCCATCCAGTACACTTTCAGATGTTTCTGGACTCCATAACGGTAAACAACATTATTTCTCCACAATATATAAATCAGATCAGCTATTTGTATGACTTAACATGTTCAACAAGACCGCTTGTTGTCGGCATTATTTCAAAACAGTTAAAAAATATTTCTATCTTGTACCATATTAGCCCCTGTTTCATCCCTGTTTGAATCTTGGGGGAATGGTGTCAATCTGAAAATATCTTTTGTATTGCTACAGCACAATGCTGGTGCTGATCGTATCTTGTCTAGTCTAGAGTCTTTGGATTATGGACGAGTAATTCTTCCGTATCATATGACGGGTATCTATTGAATGCTGGATCAGATTCCCATGTTCTCATTATGTCCACAGGGGCTCGTTACCGTTGTTAATTGGTTAATTAGGTTGATTATAAGAGGGGGGGGGTCGAGGTAACGAGCCCCTGTGATTATGTCGTTCTCTCAGTGCTGACCGCTGTTGACCGCTACTGTCTGCCAAATTAAACATCTAGATATTTGGACATTTTCGTTCAAATTTCATCTTCTCTCCACTCGAATTTTGATGATACAAGGATACAACATATCATCGATTTTTTCAAGCGTAATTTCGCCGTAAACGTCGACTTACCGACGAAAGTCGAATATGAATTGCTAAGAGGTCGATATCGTTATATAATTATCGATGGAATGCATTCGAAACATCACGATATGTAACCATTCAGCAGATCAAAACCTCACGCGGATACAGGCAGAATATCAAAAGAGAATTTTGTCGCAGGTAAAGACTTTTATATTTTTCTGGTACAACGAGAAACCATGTCGATTGCTTGAAGCTATATTTGCATAGACCGACATCGGTTGAAGAGACCAAATATAAATTGATATTTACTCAAGTTTGTAGTCCATTTCCATGGGAACGCTACGAGGCTGTGGTCGACAATTTGTTGGTGCTGTTTGTGACGTGACGTCCTGGGTGTGTAAAATTGGCTCACTGATAATACTCAAAACTGGCTTTATGAGCAACTGGTTTTATAATACAATCAAAGTACCTAAAGTACTGATGTCGGGTTTACTTGCATCAGAGGGGTTTATTAGTCCCATATTTGTGATCATTTAAGGGAGGAAAGGTGGTGTTCGCTTTACATAAGGAATCTTCCTCAAGCTGTTCGGTTTGTAGGGCCAAACTTTCACTTTTATCAAAATGATATGAAATGGACCATTTTGTACAGCCTATACATGCTGAATTACAAGACACGAAATAATGAAGGGCTGCAGATGCACGAAAACGGATTATGGCGCACCATAGGTTCATTGGCTTATTTTCGTATTTTTATGCACTTTTCGGTGCAGATTTTCTTTTTGTTACAAAAATAGGACACCTTTATCCAAAACCAATTTGAGCAACAAATAATTCTGAAATATTCAGTCTAAATAAGCTGTGTGTATCAAAAATGCATTGAAGACGATTCCCTATATCTAAATCTAACACCACCTTTGTGATCTTACAACAAAAGTTCCACGGATCGGTTGTCGATGGACCATGAAGAATGGCGTGACCGCAATATAGAAGGTTTTTGTGGATACATCTCTATATAGGATGTGTATGCAAAGGCAAATTTTAAAGGAAATTGTAAAGATAAAATTTACTGCGATAATGTACCAATTATCACGTTCAATGCACAAGCTACCGTGCATTGCACATGTGTATTTGACTGTCAGACAGAAGTACGGTATTTTTTATGAATGCTGTAAGGGGCATCAAATGAGAACAGTCTCCGGGCAGGAGATCAAAACTACACATGTGCAGAAGAAAAAAGAAAAACTGAAGAGTGATACTAATGTAGGGTTTACCCTTGGTAAACCCGACAAAAATGACACTCTAGCATGTAATCCCCACGAAAGAGAAAGAATGATGTAACCGTCAACGAGAATCGAACCCACGACACCTCAATTCAGGGGAGTTGCTCTTGACAATTTAGTATTCAACCCCCACGAATGAATAATTCAACCGTCAAAGAGAATCGAACCCACGACCTCTCCAATCCGTGGAGTAGCTCTTACCCTCTGAGCTATGCCGCTTCATAACACTCCCGTGAATCATAATGAAGGCTAATTGGTAATGCAATGTGCGTAACTGTCATGACAATTTGATATGGAGTCGTTCAAATGTTTCAGCACAGATTGCTCATCTACGTCTGTTAGAAGATGAGTTAGACAATCCTGTGCGCCGAACAACACATCATAGTTGTGCAGTTATATTGTACACTTTAGGTTACAAACATCAAATTTGTCACATAGCTATTTTGAATGGTTCCCTTTCATTTAACAGCTAGACACAGCCTCTCTAACATCATTCTCGCAAGCCAGGGCCTTATTCTGCTGGGATTGATGTTCTCGCCCGTTTTGGCACTCAGACCCCCCTTTAGTTTAGCATTAGTTTAGACGATCTTCTGGCTGTGAATAATCGCTATATAAATGGTGCATTGAAGGATCTATATCCACCTTCACTGAATTTGAAGGAAGCTACAGATGGCCCTAGCGGCATATCTTGTTTCTTATATACCAGAGGGACCTGCATATGGCGTATACATAACTCGCCTGGTAGCATTTGCTCGATCCTGTGTTAAATGTGACGATTTAATCAACATCACAAAACATTATTGCAGAAACTTGTAAAACAGGGCTATATCATCAGGCGTGTCCGCTCGAAGTTTCACAAATTTGGCGATACATATCGCATGGTGATAGCAAAATACGAGCGTTGCATTTAAGACCTATGGCGGTACGTTTCGTAACTTGTGTCTAATTCCTCTTAACACAGGGCTATAGGGCCTTATGAACCTATGTATTTCAAGATCCTCATAGTGTTCATATGAACAGCCACAATCAAAGCGTGGCTGAGATACATCATACTCTGCATAACGACTTTAGAACGTATATAATATGGATTAAAAATACTGATCAGCGATACGGATTTGATATTTTTGGAACATCATGATTTCTTGCTGGCATCATTAAAAACTTGACCAATTCTGTCTTGAAGGAAATTAGCCTAGTTTTATGTATACTATGATTTATCATTTTAATTTGGTGCTAATGTTATTATATGAATTAGGTTTTTGGATTATGGACGCGGAAATTCTTTAATGGATGACGGCTGAATATTGAATGACGGACTAGACGCTTGTATCTTGGACATTCAGGTATGGAATGGGAACTTGAATGGACTTTCCTTTGTTTAATCAAGAATCAGTAGATTCCCCCGCAACAACGATTGCGCCTTACACCCGAGGTATCACGTGACCAGATTCACTTCAAATTATACCTACGTCATCAAACATGGTGGTCTTAAACTTGATTCCGATTTGGGTTTCCTTACGAACCTGCACCCTGACCTTACTCCATAGTTTGACCGCTACTCCAAATTATGATCGTTACTCCAGACTGTGATCATGATGGCGTCACTGATCCTGACCATTAATCTGGCCATGATCATGCTGCCTGATCATGTGTTACAAGCGTCTGGTCCGTCATTCATAATTCAGCCGTCGTCCATTAGAGAATATCCGCGTCCATAATCCAAAGACCTATACCATATTCCATATAACAGTATTAACACCAAATTAAAAAAATACAATCATAGTATACATAAACATGGGCTTGTTTCCTGCAAGAGAGAAGCGGTCAACAGTTTTCAATGATACCGGCAAGACATCATGATGTTCCAAAAACATCAAATCCGTATCGCTGATCAGTATTCTTAATCCATAATATTCGTTGTAAAGTCGTCATCTAAAGAATGATGTATCTCAGTCACGCTTTGATTGTGACTGTTCATATGAGTACCATAAGGATCTTGAAGTACATGGGTTCATACGGCCCCTAGCCCCGGGTTAAGCGGAATTAGACACAAGTCACGGAACGTAGCGCCATAGATCTTGCACGCTACGTTCGTATTTTGCTATCAGCATGCGATATGTATCGCCAAATTTGAGAAACTTTGAGTGGTGGAATAGCCCTGTTATATAAGTTTCTGCAACAATGTTTTGTGACGTTGATTACGCACTTCTGGTAATGAAGTCACATGACGTTACTCCCGGTGATGTGGTCATTTTCGCTCCACCCTCTCCACACTGAACCCAATCGAGCCGAACCTGATCATGGGCACTCACCATTTTTGCAAAGCCCCTTATATTACACAACTATTACTTTTTATTTCCAGATTCATAAATAGATAAACAATCCGAGCTACCGAACTGTACCAAACCACATTAAACTAATTAGTTTTACCTAACCTGATACACACGCACACGAAGCAGCATAAAGATGTTACAGCGACCACAAGGCTCTCTCGTCTTTTTCTGTCCCATTTCCTTTCTTTGTTTCTTCTTCTCAGAAGAAAGGCCGGCATTTAGCCCAGTTAGAAAAACTGCCTTTTTCGGACGAGAGTCGCCCAGACACCGGGAAAACAAAGTCCACCGCCGTCCTCTAAGAAGCGTTGTCCAGTGCAACGGATTTATGTAGAACCGGAAACGAAAGTGCATCACGGGATAGCAAAAAAGTTTAAAGCACTTGATTGGTCACATCAAATTCATAAAAGAAATCCAGGATTTTCATTGGCCTGTGGAAAAGAATGGGAGAAAATCCAGCCAAACAAAGTTCCGTTAATGGTCAATTGCTGAAATCTATATTGCCTTGATATAAGGAGCTTTGTGTGTTCGTTGTGATATGACCGAATAATGTTAAAAGCTACGTTTAATCCTATTCACTCACTCACCAACTCACCATACTCACTCCGATTTCCAAAGATAATTCCAGGTCGAAAGGATCACAACGGTAATGTTGTGTTAGATGTAGTTATATCTACACTTGTAAAGCGCCGTTGAGTGGACGGTTGTACAAAAAGTCTTATCACGATACTAATTATCAATATTCCCAGAAGCATCAAACATGCCAACAACCGTTTCAATGAAAGCCGAAGTTTTTGCGACATCGTCATAGAGGTTTCCAAGCGCTCGGTAAGCAAACCCTCAGCAATCGATGACTTTTCAGCTTGATCAGGCATTCCAGCATGGATTGATAGAGACTCTTCTGCGAATATACAAATAATGACAGTGGTATAAAAAGGATAAATCTCTTAGGATGCGTGAAGGGGTGAAATTATGGTTGTAAAGGGGGTTGTAATACCGTGGACATCATGGAGTGCAGTGGATGGTCACTGTGTCGGAGATTAATTGAGTGAAGAAAGAAAGAAACAGAATGCAAACATAGCAGAGAACTAAATGTTTATCTTGTTACATATCTTTATCAATTGTTGCATAAAACAGGCGAAGTAAATTATTTATCACCAACAATGCTTACCAGTACGACTAGAATAAGATTGCAATGGATCAGTGAACAAAGCAACAGATTGGCGATATTGGGC
This sequence comes from Hanleya hanleyi, assembly GCA_036873755.1. Taxonomy (NCBI): domain Eukaryota; kingdom Metazoa; phylum Mollusca; class Polyplacophora; order Lepidopleurida; family Hanleyidae; genus Hanleya; species Hanleya hanleyi. The sequence continues at coordinate 12,914 of JAVTVY010045211.1, read as the reverse complement.
TCAAAGCCTCGTGCGACTTTCTCCGACTGCTCCAATCCAAACAAATATCGGACGAAAAACAAGAAGTTGGTGACTTCAGATCAAAAATAGGTAAGTTTTCATCGATTAAAAATACTGTGTATGTTAAAGAGAAATCAAAGAGATCCGAATAACGAACACCAGAACTTATGTGGTCAGCCACTTGCACCGCCCTAGCCACAACTGTTCCTGTCAATAATACCTTCGGATGATAGTCACAGATGGCGTTCATTGATCTCCGTGTGCTATAACCCGTACCGTATAAAAGTTCCTTTTGATGCTCCTTGCCTGTTATTTTCGGGAAGCTAATTCCTTTTTTTCCACGCTTGTCGCTTTTATTAAAGTTTCCGGCGCTGGTGATCAGCTGTACACGAGCCTTTTTCACATCGACCCTGACTTTCTCCATGTTACGGTAGAAGCCATATTGCGTGTATTTGGGCCACTACGCATGCGCTGTTACACAATATCGAGGCTTATCTTGAAATAAAGTGCAAACCCGAGATTAAATGATCATTTCAGCTTGTAAATCAGTGTAGTGATCGATGTTATAAGACATTTTCGCACAAATTAAAAGTTCAACGTTCATAATCTTTTACCGCTCAAATGCTCCCAGTGAGCGCCAATTTACCATCAATTTCCAAAAAAAAAAAAAAATCTACGCTGCTAGGGTGGACACATTCCTCTCAGACTCTCCCTCTAAGCTCCCCCCCCCTCCTCCGCCCCAAATTTCACAACTTGGCTACGCCATTGGGAGCCTTCAGTGGATTTGTGGAAGGTACATGGTCAAATTTCCACCTCTATCAAATACTCCTTCTAAATTAATCCTGGCAGGCCTTGTGGAGTAGTATTATACACCAAAAGTCTAGGCCAGGTAGGGTTAACGCACTTAGCAGAAAAATACCGCTGGATTCCTAATAGAAACGGTTCATGTGCACAGAATGGCTTCCGAAAAATGGTCCATCTGATAATCCTTCTTTTTTGCACCTGTCATTGTATAAACGAGCATTCTAATATATTTTCCTCACGAAGTTACTTACAGCATATCATCTGAAATTAATTATCGCTTTTATGAAAAAGTTGTTGGTAAATCCATTTGTTGCGTCAATAACTCAGTATGTATTGATATAAGGAAATATATAGCTATGCTGTCCATACCCATTTCTCTGGAAAGTGTCGGTGATTCGTCAGCTAAAACATCCATTCGTTTATATTCGGCAGTTCTTTGTTGGGCCTGAGAAATAGAATAAGACTATTTTCTTAACCTTTAACCCTACCTGGCCTGGGGCAGGGGGAGTGGGGTGGGGGAGCGGGGCGAAATGGCCCCCCTACCAAATTTCTGCGCTATCTCCGGAACGACAAAAAATGGAGAACTGAAACTCCGTGAGTTTATCGTTGATCAAATTGGGGTCATTTCGAGCCTATTTGCATGACCCCCCGAGTAGAGGATCATGGGTAAATTCAAGATGGCGACCAAGTGGGGTACATAAAAGTGATTTTTTTCGTCATATTTCTCAAAATTTCTGCTTTTCCGCGATGAAAAGTGGGCAAAAACTATTTTATTTCACATCACTTTTATATATTTGCTAATTCATCATGCGGTTTTTGCGGAGAAAATGCATAAATACAAATTCGAAAAAATCTGACCGAAAAATCGACCAAAATATGCCGTTTTTGAAACTGACGTCACTGTGACGTCATCGAAGCGGCCATCTTGAATTTTTTTACATTTTCTGGTAGAGCTTGACCCAAGGGTATGGTGTAGTAAGTTTCAGCACCCTAGCTCAAGGGGTAAGAAAAATAATTAGGGAGGGGGGACCATTTTGGCTTCCCCCCCCCCCCCGCCTCCCCAGGCCAGGATACGTCCCAAAAAGCCCAGGCCAGATAGGGTTAAGTTATCAATATAATATAAATTGTCTGCCATACTGAATCCTCCCCCCCCCCATATCGATGACTTCTACCTTTGAGCTACCGAAACAGCCTCACCCCAAGCATTCTATTTCGATACTGAGAAATATGCGAAATAAACTGAGAAATAAACTGATATGCGCCGAGATGGTTTCTTCAACAAAATGCAGTAGGATTCACTTGGCAGCCGTATGGTGTACGATGTATTTGAGAGAATATTGTAAACTGGGGACTTGAATAATGCCACAAGGGACACGGGGAAATGCATATCTGCCGTACATGAATTTTTTTTTGTCATTTAGAAGGTGATCGTAAAACAGTATTTTTCGTTATTTTGTGATTACACTTTCTTATTATAATACAGATTCTAGTGCTGAAAATTGGTCGAGTCCCATGCGGAATTCGAACCAGTGACCACCAGATTAAGGCACCCAAACAACAGCACTATAATTGGGCGATCTAAATCATTCGGCCAACGGGTCTCCCACAAAACAGAAGGTAGAAGACCGATAGTATTGAAAGCGAACATACAGTACCCCTCTGATGACCGTAATGATACAGCTCTCATAGCTGAATACATAACAAGATATATATATATTTTTTTTAGCATTTAGCCAGTTTTCAGCACTAGAATCTGTGCTAAACTAAGATCTCAATTGGACAAATGAAGGAAAAATTGCAAATCGTTTACCTTCTGGACCTCTCCGTTCCAGTCAGTCAACGCCATCAGGATAATGTAGACGAAAGCGATCGGAGTGCATCCACAAGCAACGGCCCACCAGAAGCCTTAGGAGTAGAATGATAAGTGCAGTAATCTTCTTATTGTGAAACACCCTGCCAGAAAATACTGGCTCGGGTGAGAATCGAACTCACAACTTAGGAATATAACTATATTAGAATGATAATTTCTTTAGTATTCAAACAATAATAACGGTATGCATGAACAGTAGTAATGTTTTAACAACTACCGTATGTCTCGAATAATTAGTTGGAGAGTAAGTGGGCTCTTTATGTTCTAGCCCTGATGAATAAATAAAAGGAGTACACTAAAGGGAATAATTAAGACAAACACATTGAATGGCGTAGATCTTAGGCCACTGTGTGACGGTTTATACTCGTGATAACGCGGTGTACAATCAAACAAACCGCGAAGGTAAAGAATGTGTACCGTACTATAAATTAGAGAACTGTGTTTAGACTTTAGTAAACTGGTTTAGTAAATATATATGTCTATATATCAGCCACGAAATGGGGCTACGCGCCACCACCTCCCATCCGATCTCCAAGGAGGCTGGGAACACGACCGATAGGTCTGATGTCACCTGGAAACGAACCAGAAATTCAAAAAGAAACTACACAATTATCATCCAATCACGCTACCCAAGCTGGAAGTGAGGAGGGGCTAAGGGGACGGAGGCGGGTGAAAAACTTCATTGTTAAAGGATATATTGTCGAATATTCCAAGCACACTAGAAGAACACCTTCTAGTTTTCGTCCGTCGTCTGCAAAGCAACCGAAAAGACAAGGGAGCTAGAGAAGGGGAGCTAACTCGGTTTGACGGGCTGTACCCATAAATCTATCTACACTCGAGGTGTAAATAAAATTTATGTTCTAGCCCTGATGAATAAATAAAAGGAGTACACTAAAGGGAATAATTAAGACAAACACATTGAATGGCGTAGATCTTAGGCCACTGTGTGACGGTTTATACTCGTGATAACGCGGTGTACAATCAAACAAACCGCGAAGGTAAAGAATGTGTACCGTACTATAAATTAGAGAACTGTGTTTAGACTTTAGTAAACTGGTTTAGTAAATATATATGTCTATATATCAGCCACGAAATGGGGCTACGCGCCACCACCTCTCACATGTCCATCAGACTTTGTGGGAGGTAGCCCCATAAGAAAGACCGACACACACACAGCGAAAAACCCACGCCAAATGTGGAAAACTTCCAGAATGAGAAGCGTAACACGAAAAATAACACATGAGTTGATGCTCTCCATTTTCTAGAAACCGTGACAACATTTTCAATTGATCCTTGCACAAAATGAAAAGAAATTTGCTCATTATTGACACGGCTAATAGTGATTAATGGCATGAACCCACGACCATTAATGATTGGTAACTGAGTTCCTCGCAAAAAGTCGACATAATCAGCTACTGCTCTAGTTAGAAAACACTCTGAAACCATTTCTCTTGTATAACACAGTTCAAAGTACCAGTAACAATATGATCCGACATGAACCCATGATCGGAATACCCCTGTACTGAAAGCTTAAAATGGTAACCCAAACTATTGTGCAATGAGAAATACACCCTATCCAACTTGACAAGGCTAAATAGCGAATGATGGCATGAACCCATGGCCATCAATGATTGTTGACTAGATTAGAGTAGCGAATCACTCCCAACAAGTAAATACAGCTATAGTTAGAAATTAATCGGAAACCATATCTCTTGTATAACACTAAGTACCCGTAATGATATGACCCTAAATGAATCTATGATCGGATAAGAAATACAATTAAGCTATCCAAACCAAAAAGGGGTCTGACATGAACCCATAGCCAGACACTGTGATAAGCTGCTAACAATTTACATACAGGTCCTTAAATCAGAAACCTGTAATTATCAGTTCTTCATCTTATGAGTAGAAAACTCGTAACCCTGGCATGAACCCATCGCCAGGCATGCTACCAACAATTTTATTTACTGATCCTCGGATCCAAAACCCTGTAAATATCAGTTACTCGTAACTCTGGCATGAACCCATTAAACTAAGGCTCAACACCTAACTCGAACAATTAAAGTTGACATCATGTCTCAGCAGACCTTTCTGGTGTGACAGATCTGGAATGAACTCATAACCAGACTGTAAACTTATCAGTTGCTGCATTGTGTCCTTGCACAACAACCGTTCAGATAACCAACTTACGATGCACTCAGCTACCTCGCAAGAGTATAACAGTGGAGTAAAAGATGGAACTGCCATCCCCCACCCGAAGTCTCTGACCTAGCCCTTAAGGTCTGTAACACAAAACACAGTAGGATGAGGAGTAGATATCACTGGCCTCTTGGTTGGTATGATAACCTGAGAATGGCAGCAACTGGCTAGCACTAACTGAAGCAATGTCTTTTTGACTACAAATGTTTACATCTGCAAGAGCAGATCAATGGTTATAGCAGTCAACTTTATCAAGACTGTGCAAATGCACGAAATAATACAATTTGGTACATGTAGTTTATTTTGCACAGGGCATATACCAAGACAGATTGACTCTGACAAATATTAAGGGAACTCATTAAGGGAACACATTAGCATGTAAGTCAATAAAAGATAGCATGAAAAAAAAAATATAGGCAAACCATTACTATGCAACCATGGATGATGGAATATTACTTTACCAATTGCAAGAAACAGTGCATAGTACCTGTGACAAATCTTTAAACTGAAAAAGATAGCAATATGCATAAGTGTGCCTGAAGGTAGAGGCACAGAATTCCACATCAGCCAAGTACTGGAAGAACAAACACCATTCAGGGCAGCATAAAATACCATAGTCATATAGTGAATAACCATATTCATACAATACATATGACACGAAAAAGGTTCATGGGCCTGTCAGGAAATTTTTATTTTATTTTATATATTTCTTTCTTTATTTCAATAAAAGAAAACAAGTGGCACTGAAAGAGTCATGATTACCCTCCCAAAATTCAGTAATCACGTTAATTCCTGCACAAAACATATAACTGCCAGCCAGTCAAACTGTATGACAGAGAAAAACATGAAGATCCTCGGCTCAGGGTTGTCCATTGCTCAAGGGAAGGTTAGGAGTTAGCATCGCTTTCTCAAGATTAATCTTTGAAATAAAGTTGACAAAAGGAAGTTAAATTCATCTTGAGCAATTATGACAAGTCAATATGATTGCTGAAGAGTACATAATACTTGAATTCACACATATCAGTATCTGTATGTGATGGAGCTCACCCGTAAATGACCTGAAATTGATAGTAATGATAGTTAGTACTGGAATTCACAAGCCTGGGGATGAAAGAATGATGTTGAATTTCCCTTCTGAAATAGACAATGCTAAAAACAACCTAATACAATAACCTGGGATAGAGTATATTAGAGAGACCAGTGCTTCCGTTGAATTAAGCTGCAGATCATATGTACAGATATGTCACTGAAGCCCCTTAATCCTCTGTCACACTGCATTCCAGAGAGAACAGTCTTTGGGATCACCTACATTAATAATAGAAAGCTCACTGGGAAAAACCTGAAAATAATAATTAAAGGAAAGGAGTTAACACAGGATCAGCAAGAATAGAGATGCTGAGAGCAGGCTACCATTTCTGTCTGTGAGTATGAAATCATAATGGAATAAGAACTATCAGGGTCTGAAATAGCAGCATCAGATATGTCTGATGAAAACTGGCCTTATTTCCAAAATTGCTTATTTTGCCTATGTTCATATCATAAAGTTTGACAAAACTCTGGTAAATGGCTGAGAATTTGAACATGTTGAATTAGCTTATCTCAGACCCTGAACAATAATATAGCCAATATCAAACAAGTTAGCAGCTCTACAGGAAATTCAGGCTGAAGAAAGTTCTGCACAATGCTTTATGCTGTGTTGTCCAACTTCGTTATGTACCTGTATGGAATTGAAAGAACAAAATAAAACAGGTAAGTACCAGTTACTCATGTAAGGAAAGCCGTCTCATCAATGCAAGGACAAGAGCAGCTGACTCAAACAAAACAACTATAGTCTAGACACATATCATTTCAACCCTTCTAGATGTCTGCAAATGTCTAAGTGCCAGTGTAGTCCCCAATGACAGAGTCATAGAGAGATTACACTGTAAATCACACTCTAGCATGGTCTGAAGTAGCGGTCAGCCAGGAGATATACCTGATCAAAATCTGGTTCTGTCTGATCAAAAGTTGCTATTCTGTTAAAGTAGGTGATGGTGTCACACTTCTCCTGCAATCTGAATAGAAAAGAACATGGATAACCACAAAAGTGTGTGTCGCTGAATTATGCGAGACTGCAATATCACTAACGGTGATACTTTGATAGCATGACCAATATGAAACAACATATGTAGCAAAGAACTGACACCTTGAATAAAAAGAAAAAACTATTGGGCTACTGTAGCATTGTCAGCTCTATAGGTCTACGAGGATATGATGATTCATGTCAACAATGCAGCCCACATAATTCGGAAAGTCACCTCGGCAGAATTAATGTCATATTAAAATAACTCCTTTTCAACACAATGTTAAATATGAGGTGGTGAGAACTGATTATGCCACGGCACTTACCTCGACAATTGCTGACTGCCGAGGTGAACCGTGTGGGCTGCAATGCTATCTAAAAGTGTGTATTTTTTATAACTATAGAATGAATGAAGTACCGGTACTGCTCCTGTTCTGCAACAGCATTGGGCCCAACCCCATAGATGGCTGCAGCAGATTGTGATGCAATGCCAGTTAAAAGAACCTGTGCAATAGCTGCTGTGACAGAGGACTCTACACTTAGTTTAATAGTTTGTTCAGTTAAACATGGCAAAATGTTAGATTCCACTTGCTGAGCAATATTCAGCAGGGTTATTGGCGACAACTCATATATGTTGGGCCCATCTGTAGCCCAAGCGGATTCCCGTCGCTCTCTAACCCTGAGCGACTTGACGGCGCATACAACCTCTGCAGCCCTCAATGCAGACTTCCATTTGTGGGGGGCATTGCTGGCCCGTGAAATAAACTATTTTTCGTTTGCTATGCATTAGGTAACAGCTCCTCAGCATCAGGGTGTGTGTGCTTACTGGTGAGGAGGGGGGGGGATAAATTGACCCAAGTGATTATGTCAGATTTAGACAATCTCATATGTTGGTGTTATCTACAACATAACAGTAGCAATGCATAAAATGAACTTTGGGTACAGCTAAATTAAACCCATATAGGGATTCAAAATAACATGGCCTGGTACATATAATCGTATTGTCCCACAAATGGACTTGTAATCAACAGCGTGGTACAAAAACATACCCTGTTCTTTAGTCACAACTTTTCCATCTCTATCCATGTTATCTTGCATGGGTATAAAACAGTGGAATGTGGCCATATATGAAACCTGTGCCTCCCCCATACAACAACAACGACAACACCTGTAACCCTTCAGATATACTACAGGGCCTGTACATGTTCATTTGTACCTTCTCGGTGCTTGTATGAGTGATCAAGGGGAGACAATACTATAGCTGAATGCTTTTAACTAAGCATTCTGAACAAATGCAATACCATTCAAAACTTGGACCCATTCAGGAATCCACACAAGCTATGCACTACCGAGCCTATGCGATGCAGGACACAGTTGTTATGGATGGCCTAGTTGAAAGACACACATCTCCCCCAGAGACGGTAACAAATGACAATCAGCCTATAACGACCTATGCAGCCAAACTGGCACGGTCGGCACAGAGTCTCTCTACAGACCCACACATCACTGATCAGGGCTAATAAAGGCAAATTTTGGCAGTCGTTGATGAATTTAGAAATAATGCCAAATTAGTTCATATCTGCAATATCAGCAATCAGAGAAAAGTGACTGTCAATGAACGAAGAGAAATGACTAATACTCACTGCTTTATAATTCATTTTGACTCAAATGTGTAGTATTCATTTCAGCCAGCTAGCATAATGAAGGCTGAAGTAAGGATTCTCAGCCCCAGCCTGTGATGCACGCAGTTATCATGGTAGGCTAACAGATTGTCATATCAAACACAGTTCTAGGAACAGCCCATCCTGCTCAATGCAGGGCACAACTGCACTGGGTGGCATCTTGGGTGGGGGGAATAGCTTCAGTTCGGTAAACGTCACAATAGCTCGATCCAGTCTTAGCGTGCACTCGATCAATATGATCGAACACGGGAAAGTAGGCAATATTTATGACTAGAAACCCATAACCCGAATATGTATTTATAATACACAGTGACAAATCAATAAAGACCATTTCGAAATTTCAGGATAGGATACAAGCCATTGAGAAGTTTATCGGTGTCAAGATAAACCAATGACGGATTTTCAAGGCCAGATGGCTATAAATCAACCTGAAGCGTGAAAAATAAGCAACACAATAACAATTGTCATGAATTTTATTGCTGTTACAGAATTATTCGTAATAACTGCATCAATACATTCAGACTGTGCTAAACATAATGCACCCCCTCAACGACCTTGATTCACCAATTCAATTCAATGTTTATTGTATTGAACACCCTAGACAGGGCAGAGTAAATGTAGAACACAAAAGAAGCAGCATCAGCTTCGAACAATCAATATTAAAACAACATCATGCATTAACACATGTAGGTAATGGGTACAGAGATTCACTGTAAGGATCTTTGTGTGAACCATGAATGTTCGAATAAACCATGATCATGCTAAGCATCCGATGTTAAATGTCATTTACAACAAGTTACAACCAAAAATCGCATGTTTCCGAGGCCTACGACTAATTCAGGCAGAATACTGCCCTTTCCGTGAAAAGTGAACACCGTCTGCACAGGATAAATTCTCGGCAAAAAAAAGGGGTCAACACCTGGTGTGATATCGTTGCCTCCAATATAAATCAGAACTACCACGTCGGGACCGCAATTGCCAACGACAGGCAAATCTTGTTGCATTAACGAATTAACCGTACCTTCCCCTACTCCGTTCACGGAACTGTTTCAAGAATGAAATCAACCCGAAGTCTGCTATCCGCATCAGACAGCACGTGCGACGACAGTCTGCGGACAGTGGAATGACCTAAAAATCCGCGAACGTAAGGTCATGATTATGAAAAACCAGAGACAGCGTAAGCGATTGACAACTAGCCGCTGCAATGCAGGGTGATACTTACTCCCAAATTACCTTTGGGTCTATATGGAAAACTTCATTGTTAAAGGATATATTGTCGAATATTCCAAGCACACAAGAAGAACACCTTCTAGTTTTCATCCGTCGTCTGCAAAGCAACCGAGAAGACAAGGGAGCTAGAGAAGGGGAGCTAATTCGGTTTGACGGGCTGTACCCATAAATATATCTACACTCGAGGTGTAAAATAAAATTATCAAAAAAAAATTATCAGCATGCATATGGATATACTATGAAATTCTGGATGTAAACGCAATTTAATGCGCAAACTTGCGACCAAGAGCTTGTAGTATTGAATATCTCATGTGAGAGCCTAAAGCAGTGTATCGCAGTATTTATATAGTATCATCTTATGTTGCGTTTATCTGTTATCATCATGCATATTCATGGCACCTCTACAATATTTACTGTATTTTCATCTGTTTTAAATTTTTTTCTTTTTCTTTTCACTATAGAAAAGGTGAACATGATTTTTTCCTGTTTTTACCAATTGCTCGAATTGAAATTTAGTAGGACACACAGATTGTTAATAAATTTTATTTTGTTGTACATATTCTATTCGACGTATATTGGAACCCTACCTATGAACCAGTCCCGTCGCTGGTTCGAATCCCGCACGACACTCGACCAATCTTTCAGCACTAGAAGTTGTGCTATTCTAAGAAAGTGTTACCCCAAAATAAAGAAAATACTGTTATACGATCACTTTCTAAATGATAAAAATATATATATTCAGCTGTGGGAGCTGTGTCATTACGATCATCGGAGGGGTACTGTGTGTTCGCTTTCAAGATTACCGGTCTGCTACCTCCTTGCGGGAGGACCGTTGGCCGAGTGGTTTAGATCGTCGACATACAGCGCTGGCAATTAGGTGTCCGACTCTGAGGTCGCTGGTTCGGATCCCGCACGGGACTCGATCAATTTTTCAGCACTAGAATTTGTGCTATTCTAAGAAAGTGTTACCCGAAAATACTGCTAATTTTTTTTTCAGGTGATATTATCTAGAAAATATTTAGATATTGTAGATATTCAAAATAAGTCAAGTGTAATGCACATCGCGAAGTGAACAGTGTTGTTTTGTCAGTCGACCATCATGGTTGAAGATTGACTATCAATGTGAACGAATGTGACACTCTGATTGTGATTGCACCGAAGGTACATTCTTGGGTATTAAAATGGCATCGTGTTAATTGTTAAGGGTATTCTCGTCTCAAAAGTTTGCAGGAGAAGTGGAAATATGTTATCATATGTACCTCTACCCCCTAATTTTCGGGGGTTTTGTTAAGTTCCCTGATCCGCTATATATAAGTGCAGACTGGCCACCCACTCTTTGTATGGTCTAACAGAAAATCACTATGAAAAATGGTGATAAGTATCACTCCGAAACGGTGATGAGTTAGAGCCATCACCCATTTTATGGTCATCTTTAAAATGATGGCCATCACCTCCCGAAGAGTGACGAGCAATGAGTGTAAATTTATGTCATCACCTATAAGAGTGATTAGGCAAAATCATCACCCTTAAAAGGTTATGGCTACTGTGTACTCTTAATTTTATATTGTGGGAAGCTGGGGTGAAGATCAATAGATAAAAGTTAAAGAAGTGGATAGCTTTTCGATCTAGATTTAGGGGCAATAACTCCCATACAATGACGTCACCAACAGTGTATGAGGCGGGAATCCCCTTTATACTGTTTCATGGAATGTATTTTATTGATCAGCATAATTAATTATTGTCCATAATTCTGTCCTCTTTATTTGGTAAAAAAATGGTAAATATATGCATCAAATTATGATACTGTTTAACGAAAGAACCATACAAATATGATTATATCGATGAAGTATAGTCTAGTTCGTTTTATATTTCATCATTTCTTAATTCAGTTTCGTACAATATATTTTATTGATGAGCAAATCTGATTATTGTCCATTCTGACTTTTTTGTTTGATATAACTAATGGAAAATATATGCATCAAATTGCAAGTTATTATATCAATGAGGTAGAGACTAATGTGTTTTATATTTCACCATTTCTTGATACAGAAATATTCAAAGAATGTAATTTATTAAAAAGTTGATCAAAAAAAAACAGACTGTTGTCTATTCTGTCCGTTTATTTGTTATTATTGTTGTTTTACAATCAGAGTTTTCCGATATAAACATGAAACGATACTGACTTACTTACCAGCCGCGTGGTCTCGCTGCAAGCTTAGCGGGTAACGTTTGGTTTCGTTTCTGCCTATGTTACAACATGAAGGAATGTTCTGAATCTGTGATAACTGGTATAAATATGGTAAATATATGCATCAAATAAGCTGTGTGAAGTGAATATCCAAAGAATATCCACTGAATAGTTTTGAATATTTAACCTGTGTAAACCGAACCTGTGAGATCCGAATGTCCAATATCCAACATCCAATATCAAACCCACTTCACACAGCTCATCAAATAAACGTACTGTTTAACGACAGAACCATTAGTCATTTATAATAATGACTAATTTGACAATTACTAGTTAATGATATTCATTTCCATTGAATCATAGTCATAATCGAAATCAAATGGACCAGAAATCCACCTGCGAGGCTCTCAGTGGGCCACGCATCAGTGCACTAAGCTGATTCAGATTCATATTGAAAGATCCGGAATGAAATGTCGCGCCGTCCCCATCACCTCAACGCCTGATATTCGGTCAACTTTCGCAGGATTTCCTGACCGCAAAAACGCTGAAGGATTCTTATCAACAAGAGACGGTTTGTGAAATTATTATCATTGCGAATTATATTAAACTTTTTAAGTGAATCATATTTCTATCATACACATTTATATTTTATGCCTGCCTTGTTGGTTGTGATACCAAACTGTCCACTTCGATTATAGAAGCGAAACTTCCTCATGCTAAATTGTATACTACGGATTGGCGAATCTATATGGCAAGCCGTTTTGGATTTTATTCGTTCATTTTTTATATTAAAAAAATGTATTTGATATCAATATTAAGAATTTTTGATACAATAAAAATAACTTAATATCTAGATTAAACTGATAAACACCAAAACGG
>JAVTVY010045210.1:0-21268 GCA_036873755.1 Hanleya hanleyi | reverse complement strand
GCCAGGTTGTTAATTTGAAAGTGACACCCTGAGGACAAGGTACGAGCTGTTGCGTATCTAACTGCATACGCCATTTACGAATATGAACGAGCAGCTCATCGTTGTAATAAGCACAGCTCACATAAATGTCGTCACCCACATGAAATTTCGCTTCATCACGCCCGTCGTCGCGAATAACTGCATCGATGGCGTAATCAAGGGCCTGCAGTTTTTGCCAGCTCTCTAAGTTCAGGGTAATATGCTTACCGGGTTTGTCGCCAAAGCCCGCCGCATTCAAATGCAATTCTGCGTCTTTCACACTCACTGTCAAATAAGGTGAGAGCTCCCAAATGTCCTTGTGGGCTGCCTGGTAAGCTTGCTGGATCAGATTATTAATCTCCTGGACAGACAGAGGAAGTTCTACCTCTTGTTTCACAGGCACTTGCTGGGGTACAACTACTGACTCAGGTATAACTAACGGTGTTAGTCGGGGGCGTTTGGAGCGTGAAACGCGTTTGGCCGGTGTAGTACTCGCCTCTGGGGTAGTGTACGCACGTTTGCTAGCTGTAGTACGCTGTTCGGTAGTGGTAGCTAAGATATCTTCATCTTGTATAACGTCGGCTTCAAGTAGATCCGCTAGTTCGTCATTTCCCGTGATCTTCAACACCGCCACGAAGGCTAGAAATGCATAGGGGCTAGAGCGCAGTACACCATCGATGAGGGCTGTGTTTTGGGCTGAAGTCGTTTTCCCCGCCATGATTTCGTCGACACGCTGTTGGAGGAGTATGTTTCTATCCATAAGGCTATAACATATTTCTTCTACACGCTGCATCTCATCAATCAGACGAACACGGTACTTTGCAAACCTCTCTAAATATGATGATGACGCCATGACTAGGGGCTCCAGGCTGGTGAGCAACTGCTACGGTGTAAAAGTCTTATTACAAGCGGCTAGGCAGGCAGGAGGACTGGTTGGCGGGCTGGCTGGCTGGCTGATCAAGTCAGGTCAGGTAAGTCAGATTGAATACATCCTTTCCCTAAAAATCAACTCCTTTTATACATTTTACTACTCGCGGCCATCTTGTACCCACCTCCCACATGGCGGCCATCTTGTACCCACCTCCCACATGGCGGCCATCTTGTTCCCACCTCCCACATGGCGGCCATCTTGTACCCACCTCCCACATGGCGGCCATCTTGTACCCACCTCCCACATGGCGGCCATCTTGTACCCACCTCCCACATGGCGGCCATACCCACATGGCGGCCATCTTGTACCCACCTCCCACATGGCGGCCATCTTGTACCCACCTCCCACATGGCGGCCATCTTGTACCCACCTCCCACATGGCGGCCATCTTGTACCCACCTCCCACATGGCGGCCATCTTGTACCCACCTCCCACATGGCGGCCATACGCATGCGCACACCGCCCCATTTTACACACTTATGACGTCACACCAGGTTCTGCGCATGCGCAGTGAGGCGCTATTCCCTCAATTTACGCCTTGTATACTACTTGGCATTGTTTCAATTTATTTCAATTTTTTGTTAACTTTGTTAATGTTGGTGCACCATATCTCAAAAACCTTTTGAATAAGAAATATGATGCTTTTATAATGTTTAGTTAGCAGCTTTCTTTCAAAATCTTCAGTTAAATTACATATATTTTAATATTCGTAGAGTACTAAATTAAACCTTTCTCTAGCATGAATTGAAATTTTTCAAAAAAATAACCATGCATTCTTCAGCAGGAAGAGAATATGGAGAGAGAAAGGCACGGATATCTATCTACATTTTATTAACGTTAGGTCAGATCATCAGTGACTTTCTCGGACGACATGTTTCGATGAATATATAAGACCATGTCGAGTAATGATCGAACGGTATTGATCTCCGATTTGATGTCGGTGAACCTTCGGTCTGCATTGTTGAAGTATTTGTTATTACAAGTACACTGTTCGTGTGTCTTGTTTGTTTCTATAACACCACCTTATTGGTGTCATCACGATGACCTATTTTTGTATATTTTTGTTCCTATGAATATTCAGTGAAGAAAACGTTATTGGAAAGTTGTCTGGTTGGTCGGGATTTCGCACCAACATACCTCAATTGTTTTCAGAGTAAACAGGCCTAGATATTAGCATTGGAACTCAGGAAATCTTTCTGCCAAACCAAATAGCAATATAATGACATGTATAAACAACGAATATATACTGGAAATTTGATATTCATATCGTACCTGGTACCAATCAAATAAATCATACCACAAGTTGATGGGTTGGGGGTGGGGCGTCATGCGCAAAGCCAAATTTTTCAGCCGCACCCTTGCAATTTTTGCTTTACCTGTACTAGAATTTTCGCCGCTCAAATGTTACCTTGTTAGTTGCTGCTAAAGAGGCCAACATTATGAAAGTGTCATTTCACATTGTACTTTTCACCATTTCTATGATTGGAGGAGCATGGGCAAGTAAGTATGATATTTGTTTATATATATATTACATGAAATTAATTTAATCGATAAATAATTCTAAGAGCAACGTCCTCAAGCTTCTCCCGTTCTACAGAACCCTATAGGGCTAATAGTTTGAGATTAGAACATCAACGAAAATATATTTTTTAATATTGTTCGCGGAGAGATAACAAATTTTGTTTTATTGAAAGTTTTGTTACAAATAACTTTTTTTTGTTGCATTAACAAATGCTAATTCTGTTAAATTAGCAAAGTATATTTGTCAAATTCAACAAAACTTTTTGTCGCATCAACAAATGCTAATTCTGTTGAATTGGCAAAGTGTGTTTGTCAAATTCAACAAAACTTTCAACAAAATTAAATTTTTTCAGAGACAAAAATTTCAAACAAAATATATTTATATTTGAGAAATGAAAATTTAACAAAATAATTTCTCTTGCTGTTACGTTTGTGAAGCTAAATATATAGATTCACAAATGTTTTGTTTAAAAAATACTACTACCAAAGTTTCAAACCGTACACGTATGAGCTCACAGTCAAACATGGGGTAAATCAGCGTCGAATGGCGGTTAAAATTGATCTTTTGTCTGTTTTGTTTTGTTTCTTAATACCTCGGTACATTTTCAGTTCCGATTTTTAATATATCTTAAATACGACACCTATAACCAGAACTAACTCACCGGTTTTAATATCACCATATCAGTCGTGACATTTCCTCTCAATATCATTCTGCATGAAGGTGTCAGATTTTAGATATGCCGGTATTCAAAAATCTCATTGTAACATATATATGAGAAGCCAAAAACAGGCAGAAACCCAATGGCTTAGTTGCACATTATTGAGAGAACGCAGAAGAGCTTGACATACATACGAAAAACTCCTTTGTGTGTGACGGTAATAAAGCCGATTTTTTTTGGTCATTCCCTCATGTAAGAAGTCACGAGAGAGGTGGTATATGCAGTACATGGAGATGGCAAGCCATGCAGTGGACTTCAGATCAATATTACAATTATAGTATATTGTTGCTCATAATACACAAGGCATTCTCACCGCCGATGACACTATGGAGCATAGGCTACTGTAGAGTAGGCCCCATGATGAGACTATACATGTACAGTACAAGACCCAGTCAGTGAAAATGCAGGACTTCAAGTCAGATCCTAATTTCTCTTTTTCTCAGCGTAACTGCGTAATTCCAGCTATAACCTTCTCTTTTGCTGACAGCGTAGCTGCGTAACTTGAGGTGTAGACCTCTCTTGCATGCGGACAGCGTAACTGCGTAACTTCATCGATGAGCCATTTATTTTTGCTCTGCTTAGCTTTATAATACCCTTTCTGTTATGCTCAGCATAACTGCGTAACTCGGGCAATAGTCTTTTTCCCGAGAGCGTAACTGCATAATTCAGGGGAATTTCAGTGCTAAATTCTTTCTCCAATTTTCTCTGCGTAACAGCGTAACTTCATTGGAGGCTTTCTCTTCTTGTTAGCGTGACTGCGTAAGTCCAGGGATGAATCAATTCCTCTTTTTCTGACAGAGTAACTGCGTAACTCCAGATATATATATCTCTTTGTGACAGCGTAACTGCATAACCTCATCGAAAGACCATTTCCTTTTTGCTCAGCGTAACTGAGTAACTTTGTCAGGCCCTTTCTCTTTTGCTCAGCGTAACTGCGTAATTTTGGATCTAGAAGTCTTTTTTGCCTGAGAGCGTAACTGCATAACTTTAGTTGTACCGTAGTCATCTCTTTCTGACAGCGTAACTGTGTAAATTCGGCGATGGATTATTTATTTCCGCAACGTAGCTGCGTAACTTTGTCAGACCCTTTCTCTTTTTCTCAGCGTAACTTCAGTGATGGACCAATTCCTTTTACTGATAGCGTAACTGCATAACTTCGTCAGACTCTTTCTCTTTTGCTCAGCGTAACTGCGTACTTGGCTCTAGACCTCTCTATTACTGAGAGCGTAACTGCGTAACTTTAGATGTACCATAGACATCTCTTTGTGACAGCTTAACTGCGTAAATTTGGGGATGAATTATTTATTTTCACAACGTAGATGCGTAACTTCGTCAAAGCCTTTCACTTTTACTCAGCGTAACTGCGTAATTCCAGCTATAACCCTCTCTTTTTCTGACAGCGTAACTGCGTAAGTTCAGCTGTGAACCTCCTTTGCATGCGGACAGCGTAACTGCGTAACTTCATCGATGGACCATTTATTTTTGCTCTGTGTAACTTTATTAGACCTTTTCTGGTTTGCTCATCATAGATAGCATAACATGATTAGAGGCTTTCCCTTTTTGTCAGCGTAAGTGCATAAGTCCAGAGAGAAATTATTGCTCTTTTTCTGACAGCGTAACTGCGTAACTCCAGGTATATACCTCTCTTTATGACAGCGTAACTGCGTAACTGTGTCGATGGACCACTTCTTTTTGCTCAGCGTAACTGCGTAAGTTCGTCAAACCCTTTCTCTTCTGCTCAGCGTAACTGCGTAACTTCAGCGCCTCTAGACTTCTCTTTTCCTGAGAGCATAACTGCGTAACTTCAGGTGTACCGAAGACATCTCTTTCTGACAGCGTAACTGCGTAACTCCAGATATAGATCTCTCTTTATGACCGCGTAACTGAGTAACCTCGTCGAAGGACCATTTCCTTTTTGCTCCGCGTAACTGCGTAACTTTGTCAGACCCTTTCTTTTATGCTCAGCGTAATTGCGTAATTTCGGATCTAGACCTTTCTTTTCCTGAGAGTGTAACTGCGTAACTTTAGGTGCACCGTAAACATCTGTTTCTGACAGCGTAACTGTGTAAATTCAGCGATGGATTATTCATTTCCTCAACGTAGCTGCATAACTTTTGCTCAGCATAACTGTGTAACGTCGGCAGACCCTTTCACGTTTGCTTAGCGTGACTGCGTAACTCTGGCTATAAACCTCTTTTCCTGAGAGCGTAACTGTGTAACTCTGGCTATAGCCGTCTTTTTCTCTGACAGCGTAACTGCGTAACTCCAGCTATAGGCTTCTCTTTCGGACAGCGTAACTGCGTCACTTCGGCGTTGGACCATTTATTTTTGCTCAGCGTAACTGCGTAAGTAGTAGGTAAAAGCCATTTCGAGCCTTATTCTCCCCGGATGTAACTATGACGTCACAACTTCATATGGTGGCGCCATCTGTACACTTTGGATGCAAGGGAGGAAACGAGGCGGTGGGGAGGTCACAGAGGTCAAGTGCACTATAGTTCCGGCAACCTTTGACCTCGAATTCTTCCGCGGTGATGCGGTCTGGTGGTAATGCGGTTGCGGGAGAAAGCTTCCGCGGACAGAAAGTAGTCCCATGGGTTGCGGAAACAACTCGAACGTTTGGCCGCCATCTTGAATTTTTGCCTCGTCTCATGTCACGGTAAATTGAGCAACATTACCCTCAAAACACCCTCACATTACCCTCAAAAAACCCTCTAAGACATATAATAATAATAAAGATACCATATAGGTGTTGTACGATCTTATTATGACGAGTCTAGCATCAGTGCCACCCCAGGGTTGAGCGTTTATTGTCCGATATGTCTCCGCAAAAAATAAACAAACAAAATGGCGGCGCTTGCTATGGGGATTCCCTTTTGACATCACGACATCGATCGTGCTGCCCTCTGGAGGCAAGGAAGACAACTTCTGACTGGGCGAACCCTCTGTAGGACAAATGCCGGGTCATCTCCCCTGATTCGAACATTTGCGTCTTTACGGGGAATGCCTGTATGATGTATAGCGGTGGTCATTTTGGTCTTGTGGATTTCACTATGGGTTATGGTTCTTGAAGGGGCATCTGATGGGCTGGGTGTGGGGTTGAAATATCGGCATTCTGCGCATGCGCGGTGGCCCAAGGGTATGGAAATAGACGTTTTGGAGCTAGGGGAGTTACTAATGGTCCAATGGGGTCGAGAGAGGTATCAAAGTGAAGCATTCGTGAAGGGGCATCTGATGGGCTGGGTGTGAGGTTGAACTATCGGCATTCTGCGCTTGCGCGGTGGCCCAAGGGTATGAAAATAGCCGTGTTGGAGCTAGGGGAGCCACTAATGGTCCGATGGGGTCGAGGGAGGTATCAAAGTGAAGCTTATGTGAGGGGGCATCTAAGGGGCTGGGTGTGGGGTTGAAATATCGGCATTCTGCGCATGCGCGGTGGCCAAAGGGTATGGAAAAAGACGTTTTGAGAGCTAGGGGAGTCCCTAATGGGCCGATGGAGTTGAGTGAGGTATCAAAGTGAAGCCTAGGTGAGGGGGCATCTGATGGGCTGGGTGGGTGCGTGTAAAATTTTTCCTGAAAATAACCGGAACACGGACTTTATCGAAAAATCCGGGAAAATGCCTATATGGGGTATGGGGGGTATATAGGTCGCCGGGCTTAACGGGGCTTGCCTATCAATAGAGTTATCTCCCCCTAGTTCCAGGGTGGGTGTATGTAAAATTTTTCCTGAAAAAATACGGAACACGGACTTTATTCTAAATTACGGGAAAATGCCCCTCCTATGGGGGGTATAGGACCATCCTGGGAAACCTACTTCTAGACATTTGCGGTAGGGTTGTTTGGATTTGTTTTTCACGTCTCGTCATTTAGAACATGATAGGAAGTGTCCCGGAGCGAATCGGTGAAAATTTTGAAAAAGTACGATATAGCCCCATATAGTCCCATACTGGCGCACTGGCCAATGTTGAACCTAATGGGAAACCCACTTCTATACATTTGCGGTAGGGTTGTGGGGTCTCGTTTTCTTAGTCTCGTCATTTAGAACATGATAGGAAGTGTCCCGGAGCGAAACGGTGAAATTTTTGAAAAAAGTCACCGAGGTCTGTATATAGGCCTATAGCCTAGGCTGGCTATATGGGGGTATAGGACCAATGTTTGTCCCCCTGGGAAACCTACTTCTAGACATTTGCGGTAGGGTTGTTTGGATTTGTTTTTCACGTCTCGTCATTTAGAACACGATAGGAAGTGTCCCGGAGCGAAACGGTGAAATTTTTGAAAAAAGTCACCGAAGCCTGGGTAGGCCCATAGGCCTATACTGCATGGCTATGGGTGTATAGGTCCATACGGGGTGGACGTTTTGGAGTCTAGGTGGGCCACTAATGGTCCGATGGGGTCGTATGAGGTCTTATTTTGAAGCTCTCATGCAGGAGCACTTGACTACACTAATGGCTCGTCCGTTGTCAATACTCTGCGCATGCGCAGTCTGGCCGTAGTATAGAAAGCAGGCATTTTGAGGGGGTATGTGGGTGTGTTTGGGGTAGAGATGGACCGCTATGGGTCCGAATGGGTCGTGGAAGGTGTCAAATTGAAGCTTGTGTGGGTTAGAGTCAGAATGGTGTGTGTTTTAAGTGCAAGTCGCGTTAATCTGCGCATGCGCAGTTGGTTGTAGTAAGTAAAGTGGGTATTTTGGGGCAAGGAAAGGAAGGTATTTGGTGAAGAGATGGACCATCCTTGGGCCGAATGCGTCCTGGGAGGTGTCATTTCGTAGCTCTCGGGGTGTAGACCCCGATTTGGGGGCTGTTCGCAGCATCTGTGACGTCATTGGTGACGTCATCAGTACGAGTAGTAGCGAAAGTGTGCATTTTGGGGCAGTGAAGGAAGGTATTTGGGGTAGGGATGCTTCATCCTCAGTCCGAATGCGTCGTGTGGGGTGTCATCTTGTAGTTTTCGGCGTGCAGACCTCGATTTGAGGGCTGTCCACAGCATCTGTGACGTCATTGGTGACGTCATCAGTAGGAGTAGTAGCGAAAGTGAGCATTTTGGGGCAGTGAAGGATGGTATTTGGTGTAGAGATGGACCATCCTTGGTCCGAATGCGTCATGGGAGGTGTCATGTTGCAGCTCTCGGGGTGTAGACCCCAATTTGAGGGATAGCCACAGCATCTGTGACGTCATTGGTGACGTCATCAGTACGAGTAGTAGCGAAAGTGGGCATTTTTTAGCAGTGAAGGATGTTACTTGGTGTAGACATCGACCATCCGCGGTGCGAATGCGTCGTGTGAGGTGTCATCTTGTAGCAACGCCCACCAACGCCATTCTTAATGCTTCAACGCCCTGGTTAAATAGCTCAGAAGCTCTGATATTCCATGGAATTGTCACTAATTCTTCGAAATGCAGTGACGCCCGTCAACGCCCGTCGTTACACCTTAACACTCTAACATAACGCCATGATATAGACCGGAGAGAGAATAACAACAGCAACAACAACAACAAGGATGACACATGAGAGAACAACAACAACAAGAAGTTTTTTCATATAGTTTATTCTCCCCAATGTTACATCATACCCACGCTGGGGGAGCCGCGTTGGGTATATTTACAATTCAAGAAGATTCTTGTCCAATCAGAGGCCACCATTTGTATCTGTCATATTCGTTCCTGTCCGTTAGATGTATTCTCGGCTACTCTTGTCCAATCAGAAGTCGCCATTTCAGAAAGTTCCATCTTCGGCCATGTTCGCTCTGAACCGTTTGTTCTAATCGTGATCGGGCAGGCCAGGATACCGTTGAGGAAACATATCCTCAGATAGTTATACCGAATCTGTGCTGTATTATACCACATGAATAACAACAAGTTCAGCAATGTTCATACAGTTTATTATCCCCAATGTTACATCATACCCAGGCTGGGGGAGCCGCCCTGGGTATGTTTAGTATGTTCACAGCAAAACAAATTGAAATATCAAACACCATGTTTTATTATTTAACGCACCGTCACATTAGGTACAAGTGTTTACTGAGCTCAAGTCAACGATCAGCATGTAGACATATAGAGTATGTACGGCATGTTATGGTATTCACCAGTGCACGGGTGACGCGTTCAACCGATGGGTTGGTCGGTCAGCTTGGTCACGAAAAACGTAACATTGGTGACCCTCTCCACTGTCCACTTGGTGTTGGGGCGTTGTTGTTGGGCCCATTTCAAGGGATCCACGGTGTCCAGTTTCTCCAGCATCGTCTCTCGTGACGCCCTATCGGTGATGGTAAACGGTTGGTCAAATACCCGGATGTTACTGCTCGGGTAAAAGTATCGGACTTGGTCTGTCTCCTTATGCCGCAGCACATAACCAAACGCCAGATTTAATTTGAAGGACGTAGCTTGGTCATTGAAGACGGCTTCCATGTAACTGCGTAGACGGGCGAGGTCGGTCAGTCGGAAATTGTAGATGTCTTGAATAGGGCGATGACGGTAGAAACAGTGCCGGATCATGGGCCAATGGCGCCGATAAATGTCACTCACTGGATGGGCGTCCTGTAAGAGACCGCTAGGAACATTTATGGACTCGTCCAGAAAACGTTCGATGTCGTCAGGCGTATGACTCGAAACCGTAACGCTGGGGTCCGGCTGGATATCCAGGCCCTCCTGGACCGTGGGTATAGGCAGGCTCTTCGTCATCGCATCACCAGTGGCGTTCGTCTCCCCGGGTTCATCTTCACTGGGTCTGACCTTCCGCGGTTCCTCTTTAGTGGAAAGTTGTCGCCCAAACCGTAGAGACGGGGCATGCATCAAACGTTGGTGCTGTCTAAACCGACTGGGTCGTTTGAAGAGTCGACCACAATCATTACATAGTATCGTCGCACCCGCGTGGAGTACCCTCTCATGACGCAGTAATTTATCCTCCCGATTGAATGACCGTGCGCAGATTATACAAGTATACCGTGCATCGTTGTGGATGGAGGCCTCGTGGCGTCGTAAATTATCTAGACGAGTAAACATCTTCTGGCAAGTTGTGCAAGTGAACATCTTGGTGGTTGACAGAGTGTCTGATGAAACGGCCAGGCCGCTTCCCTTTTATAGCACGCTAGCTGGTGATCTATTTTTAGCACATTCAGTTCAACTATCCCCAAGTCGAGGGCCGAGCCGTGACATCTTCGGTAACCTCCGTGTCTCTTCGGTCACCTCCGTAACGTCAACGATCAACATGTAGACATATAGAGTATGTACGGCATGTTATGGTATTCATCAGTGCATGAGTGACGCATTCAGCCGATGGGGGTGGTCGGTCAGCTTGGTAACGAAAAACGTAACATTGGTCACACTCTCCACTGTCCACTTGGTGTTGGGGCGTTGTTGCTGGGCCCATTCCAAGGGATCCACGGTGTCCAGTTTCTCCAGCATCGTCTCTAGCGACGCCCGGTTAATGATGGTAAACGGTTGGTCAAATACCCGGTTGTTACTGCTCGGGTAAAAATATCGGGCTTGGTCTGTGTCCTTATGCTGCAGCACATAACCAAACGCCAGATTTAATTTGAAGGACGTAGCTTGGTCATTGAAGATGGCTTCCACGTAGTTGCGTAGACGGGTGAGGTCAGTCAGTCGGAAATTGTAGATATCTTGAATAGGGCGATGACGGTAGAAACATTGCCGGATCATGGGCCAATGGCGCCGATAAATGTCACTCACTGGATGGTCTTCGTGTGACAGATCGCTGGGAACATTTATGGGTTCGTCCACGAAGTGTACTTTGCCCTCCACGTCGTACAAAATCTGGCCCAAGGTCTTGTCGTTGGAATTTGACTGTTGAATTAGGGCGACATCATCATCGGCCCTCGTGCGATGGGTGGGAGTTCCCCCTGTTTCGATATTGATGCCTACAGGCTCTTCTACCTGCAAACGTGGCTGCGGAACAGGGTGTCGTGTGCGTTGGTGTCGCAGCAACTGACTGGTCAGTTTGAAATTACAACACATATAAGGGAAGTGGGAAGAGGTGCCGACATACTGACTGCGTCATATGACTTCACAGAATAGTCCTCCGGTCAGCCCAAGAATCCAACGATTCGCGATATGTGTCGTATCTCAGGTACGCTTTTATTGTACCTGTTCATGTGGCAACATGGACGACATGACCACACGGCCCCCAGCACCGGCATAAGCGGTATTAGATACAAATCTAGAGAGCTATGATGGAAATGCTCTGACAACTCGTATACTGGCAATTGGTGAGCTGTTTCGCTGTGACAACTCATACATTGGAGATTGGTGAGCTGTATCGTCGTCAGATGTAAATGACGGCCATTAACACAAAATACTAGTCTGTAAGACCCGATGTCGACCCAGCATTCTTCGCATGGACGCTTGGGTACTTCATGGCGTGCACGTGTGTGGCGCTGTAAATGATCCGGGCGCTGAAACGACAGTGTACATATCGTACAGTTATACCGGGCGGTTCCTTCGTGCTTGGTAGCCTCATGGCGGCGCAAGTCTGGTATCATGTTCGGGCACCTCCGTGTCTCTTCGGTGATCTCCGTGACATCTTCGGTGACCTCCGTGTCCCGTGTCACGTGACCGGAACTGACCTTTGACTCCGGCGCGCAAATGGGCGTCAACGCTCGGTGGTGGTGGTGGGAACTCACGTGTGGCAGAGCTCTTGGATCGGAGCTCTTGGAGCTTAAAGCCTGTGGAGTTCAGATCTCGGAAGTGACATTTGCATACGACCTCTGTGAGGTCACTTTCGCTTCCGTTCACGTGACCGGAACTGACCTTTGCCCTCGGCGCATGCCCCGTCTCTACGGTTTGGGCGACAACTTTCCACTAAAGAGGAACCGCGGAAGGTCAGACCCAGTGAAGAGGAACCCGGGGAGACGAACGCCACTGGTGATGCGATGACAAAGAGCCTGCCTATACCCACGGTCCAGGAGGGCCTGGATATCCAGCCGGACCCCAGCGTTACGGTTTCGAGTCATACGCCTGACGACATCGAACGTTTTCTGGACGAGTCCATAAATGTTCCTAGCGGTCTCTTACAGGACGCCCATCCAGTGAGTGACATTTATCGGCGCCATTGGCCCATGATCCGGCACTGTTTCTACCGTCATCGCCCTATTCAAGACATCTACAATTTCCGACTGAGAGAGAATAACAACAGCAACAACAACAACAAGGATGACACATGAGAGAACAACAACAACAAGAAGTTTTTTCATATAGTTTATTCTCCCCAATGTTACATCATACCCACGCTGGGGGAGCCGCGTTGGGTATATTTACAATTCAAGAAGATTCTTGTCCAATCAGAGGCCACCATTTGTATCTGTCATATTCGTTCCTGTCCGTTAGATGTATTCTCGGCTACTCTTGTCCAATCAGAAGTCGCCATTTCAGAAAGTTCCATCTTCGGCCATGTTCGCTCTGAACCGTTTGTTCTAATCGTGATCGGGCAGGCCAGGATACCGTTGAGGAAACATATCCTCAGATAGTTATACCGAATCTGTGCTGTATTATACCACATGAATAACAGCAAGTTCAGCAATGTTCATACAGTTTATTATCCCCAATGTTACATCATACCCAGGCTGGGGGAGCCGCCCTGGGTATGTTTAGTATGTTCACAGCAAAACAAATTGAAATATCAAACACCATGTTTTATTATTTAACGCACCGTCACATTAGGTACAAGTGTTTACTGAGCTCAAGTCAACGATCAGCATGTAGACATATAGAGTATGTACGGCATGTTATGGTATTCACCAGTGCACGGGTGACGCGTTCAACCGATGGGTTGGTCGGTCAGCTTGGTCACGAAAAACGTAACATTGGTGACCCTCTCCACTGTCCACTTGGTGTTGGGGCGTTGTTGTTGGGCCCATTTCAAGGGATCCACGGTGTCCAGTTTCTCCAGCATCGTCTCTCGTGACGCCCTATCGGTGATGGTAAACGGTTGGTCAAATACCCGGATGTTACTGCTCGGGTAAAAGTATCGGACTTGGTCTGTCTCCTTATGCCGCAGCACATAACCAAACGCCAGATTTAATTTGAAGGACGTAGCTTGGTCATTGAAGACGGCTTCCATGTAACTGCGTAGACGGGCGAGGTCGGTCAGTCGGAAATTGTAGATGTCTTGAATAGGGCGATGACGGTAGAAACAGTGCCGGATCATGGGCCAATGGCGCCGATAAATGTCACTCACTGGATGGGCGTCCTGTAAGAGACCGCTAGGAACATTTATGGACTCGTCCAGAAAACGTTCGATGTCGTCAGGCGTATGACTCGAAACCGTAACGCTGGGGTCCGGCTGGATATCCAGGCCCTCCTGGACCGTGGGTATAGGCAGGCTCTTCGTCATCGCATCACCAGTGGCGTTCGTCTCCCCGGGTTCATCTTCACTGGGTCTGACCTTCCGCGGTTCCTCTTTAGTGGAAAGTTGTCGCCCAAACCGTAGAGACGGGACATGCATCAAACGTTGGGGCTGTCTAAACCGACTGGGTCGTTTGAAGAGTCGACCACAATCATTACATAGTATCGTCGCACCCGCGTGGAGTACCCTCTCATGACGCAGTAATTTATCCTCCCGATTGAATGACCGTGCGCAGATTATACAAGTATACCGTGCATCGTTGTGGATGGAGGCCTCGTGGCGTCGTAAATTATCTAGACGAGTAAACATCTTCTGGCAAGTTGTGCAAATGAACATCTTGGTGGTTGACAGAGTGTCTGATGAAACGGCCAGGCCGCTTCCCTTTTATAGCACGCTAGCTGGTGATCTATTTTTAGCACATTCAGTTCAACTATCCCCAAGTCGAGGGCCGAGCCGTGACATCTTCGGTAACCTCCGTGTCTCTTGGGTCACCTCCGTAACGTCAACGATCAACATGTAGACATATAGAGTATGTACGGCATGTTATGGTATTCATCAGTGCATGAGTGACGCATTCAGCCGATGGGGTGGTCGGTCAGCTTGGTAACGAAAAACGTAACATTGGTCACACTCTCCACTGTCCACTTGGTGTTGGGGCGTTGTTGCTGGGCCCATTCCAAGGGATCCACGGTGTCCAGTTTCTCCAGCATCGTCTCTAGCGACGCCCGGTTAATGATGGTAAACGGTTGGTCAAATACTCGGATGTTACTGCTCGGGTAAAAGTATCGGACTTGATCTGTCTCCTTATGCTGCAGTACATAACCAAACGCCAGATTTAAATTGAAGGACGTAGCTTGGTCATTGAAGATGGCTTCCACGTAGTTGCGTAGACGGGTGAGGTCAGTCAGTCGGAAATTGTAGATATCTTGAATAGGGCGATGACGGTAGAAACATTGCCGGATCATGGGTCAATGGCGCCGATAAATGTCACTCACTGGATGGTCTTCGTGTGACAGATCGCTGGGAACATTTATGGGTTCGTCCACGAAGTGTACTTTGCCCTCCACGTCGTACAAAATCTGGCCCAAGGTCTTGTCGTCGGAATTTGACTGTTGAATTAGGGCGACATCATCGGCCCTCGTGCGATGGGTGGGAGTTCCCCCTGTTTCGATATTGATGCCTACGGGCTCTTCTACCTGCAAACGTGGCTGCGGAACAGGGTGTCGTGTGCGTTGGTGTCGCAGCAACTGACTGGTCAGTTTGAAATTACAACACATATAAGGGAAGTGGGAAGAGGTGCCGACATACTGACTGCGTCATATGACTTCACAGAATAGTCCTCCGGTCAGCCCAAGAATCCAACGATTCGCGATATGTGTCGTATCTCAGGTACGCTTTTATTGTACCTGTTCATGTGGCAACATGGACGACATGACCACACGGCCCCCAGCACCGGCATAAGCGGTATTAGATACAAATCTAGAGAGCTATGATGGAAATGCTCTGACAACTCGTATACTGGCAATTGGTGAGCTGTTTCGCTGTGACAACTCATACATTGGAGATTGGTGAGCTGTATCGTCGTCAGATGTAAATGACGGCCATTAACACAAAATACTAGTCTGTAAGACCCGATGTCGACCCAGCATTCTTCGCATGGACGCTTGGGTACTTCATGGCGTGCACGTGTGTGGCGCTGTAAATGATCCGGGCGCTGAAACGACAGTGTACATATCGTACAGTTATACCGGGCGGTTCCTTCGTGCTTGGTAGCCTCATGGCGGCGCAAGTCTGGTATCATGTTCGGGCACCTCCGTGTCTCTTCGGTGATCTCCGTGACATCTTCGGTGACCTCCGTGTCCCGTGTCACGTGACCGGAACTGACCTTTGACTCCGGCGCGCAAATGGGCGTCAACGCTCGGTGGTGGTGGTGGGAACTCACGTGTGGCAGAGCTCTTGGATCGGAGCTCTTGGAGCTTAAAGCCTGTGGAGTTCAGATCTCGGAAGTGACATTTGCATACGACCTCTGTGAGGTCACTTTCGCTTCCGTTCACGTGACCGGAACTGACCTTTGCCCTCGGCGCATGCCCCGTCTCTACGGTTTGGGCGACAACTTTCCACTAAAGAGGAACCGCGGAAGGTCAGACCCAGTGAAGAGGAACCCGGGGAGACGAACGCCACTGGTGATGCGATGACAAAGAGCCTGCCTATACCCACGGTCCAGGAGGGCCTGGATATCCAGCCGGACCCCAGCGTTACGGTTTCGAGTCATACGCCTGACGACATCGAACGTTTTCTGGACGAGTCCATAAATGTTCCTAGCGGTCTCTTACAGGACGCCCATCCAGTGAGTGACATTTATCGGCGCCATTGGCCCATGATCCGGCACTGTTTCTACCGTCATCGCCCTATTCAAGACATCTACAATTTCCGACTGACCGACCTCGCCCGTCTACACAGCTACATGGAAGCCGTCTTCAATGACCAAGCTACGTCCTTCAAATTAAATCTGGCGTTTGGTTATGTGCTGCGGCATAAGGAGACAGACCAAGTCCGATACTTTTACCCGAGCAGTAACATCCGGGTATTTGACCAACCGTTTACCATCACGGATAGGGCGTCACGAGAGACGATGCTGGAGAAACTGGACACCGTGGATCCCTTGAAATGGGCCCAACAACAACACCAAGTGGACAGTGGAGAGGGTCACCAATGTTACGTTTTCCGTGACCAAGCTGACCGACCAACCCATCGGTTGAACGCGTCACCCGTGCACTGATGAATACCATAACATGCCGTACATACTCTATATGTCTACATGCTGATCGTTGAGTTGAGCTCAGTAAACACTTGTACCTAATGTGACGATGCGTTAAATAATAAAACATGGTGTTTGATATTTCAATTTGTTTTGCTGTGAACATACTAAACATACCCAGGGCGGCTCCCCCAGCCTGGGTATGATGTAACATTGGGGATAATAAACTGTATGAACATTGCTGAACTTGTTGTTATTCATGTGGTATAATACAGCACAGATTCGGTATAACTATCTGAGGATATGTTTCCTCAACGGTATCCTGGCCTGCCCGATCACGATTAGAACAAACGGTTCAGAGCGAACATGGCCGAAGATGGAACTTTCTGAAATGGCGACTTCTGATTGGACAAGAGTAGCCGAGAATACATCTAACGGACAGGAACGAATATGACAGATACAAATGGTGGCCTCTGATTGGACAAGAATCTTCTTGAATTGTAAATATACCCAACGCGGCTCCCCCAGCGTGGGTATGATGTAACATTGGGGAGAATAAACTATATGAAAAAACTTCTTGTTGTTGTTGTTCTCTCATGTGTCATCCTTGTTGTTGTTGTTGCTGTTGTTATTCTCTCTCCGGTCTATATCATGGCGTTATGTTAGAGTGTTAAGGTGTAACGACGGGCGTTGACGGGCGTCACTGCATTTCGAAGAATTAGTGACAATTCCATGGAATATCAGAGCTTCTGAGCTATTTCACCAGGGCGTTGAAGCATTAAGAATGGCGTTGGTGGGCGTTGCTACAAGATGACACCTCACACGACGCATTCGCACCGCGGATGGTCCATGTCTACACCAAGTAACATCCTTCACTGCTAAAAAATGCCCACTTTCGCTACTACTCGTACTGATGACGTCACCAATGACGTCACAGATGCTGTGGCTATCCCTCAAATTGGGGTCTACACCCCGAGAGCTACAACATGACACCTCCCATGACGCATTCGGACCAAGGATGGTCCATCTCTACACCAAATACCATCCTTCACTGCCCCAAAATGCTCACTTTCGCTACTACTCCTACTGATGACGTCACCAATGACGTCACAGATGCTGTGGACAGCCCTCAAATCGAGGTCTGCACGCCGAAAACTACAAGATGACACCCCACACGACGCATTCGGACTGAGGATGAAGCATCCCTACCCCAAATACCTTCCTTCACTGCCCCAAAATGCACACTTTCGCTACTACTCGTACTGATGACGTCACCAATGACGTCACAGATGCTGCGAACAGCCCCCAAATCGGGGTCTACACCCCGAGAGCTGCGAAATGACACCTCCCAGGACGCATTCGGACCAAGGATGGTCCATCTCTTCACCAAATACCTTCCTTTCACTGCCCCAAAATACCCACTTTACTTACTACAACCAACTGCGCATGCGCAGATTAACGCGACTTGCACTTAAAAACACACCATTCTGACTCTAACCCACACAAGCTTCAATTTGACACCTTCCACGACCCATTCGGACCCATAGCGGTGCATCTCTAACCCAAACACACCCACATACCCCCTCAAAATGTCTGCTTTCTATAATACGGCCAGACTGCGCATGCGCAGAGTATTGACAACGGACGAGCCATTAGTGTAGTCAAGTGCTCCTGCATGAGAGCTTCAAAGTAAGACCTCATACGACCCCATCGGACCATTAGTTGCCCACCTAGACTCCAAAACGTCCACCCCGTATGGACCTATACACCCATAGCCATGCAGTATAGGCCTATGGGCCTACCCAGGCTTCGGTGACTTTTTTCAAAAATTTCACCGTTTCGCTCCGGGACACTTCCTAAACAAATCCAAACAACCCTACCGCAAATGTCTAGAAGTAGGTTTCCCAGGGGGACAAACATTGGTCCTATACCCCCATATAGCCAGCCTAGGCTATAGGCCTATATACAGACCTCGGTGACTTTTTTCAAAAATTTCACCGTTTCGCTCCGGGACACTTCCTATCATGTTCTAAATGACGAGACTAAGAAAACGAGACCCCACAATCCTACCGCAAATGTATAAAGTGGGTTTCCCATTAGGTTCAACATTGGCCAGTGCGCCAGTATGGGACTATATGGGGCTATATCGTACTTTTTCAAAAATTTCACCGATTCGCTCCGGGACACTTCCTATCATGTTCTAAATGACGAGACGTGAAAAACAAATCCAAGCAACCCTACCGCAAATGTCTAGAAGTAGGTTTCTCAGGATGGTCCTATACCCCCCATACCCCATATAGGCATTTTCCCGTAATTTAAAATAAAGTCCGTGTTCCGTATTTTTTCAGGAAAAATTTTACATACACCCACCCTGGAACTAGGGGGAGATAACTCTATTGATAGGCAAGTCCCAATAAGCCCGGCGACCTATATACCCCCATACCCCATATAGGCATTTTCCCGGATTTTTCGATAAAGTCCGTGTTCCGGTTTTTTTCAGGAAAAATTTTACATGCACCCACCCAGCCCATCAGATGCCCCCTCACCTAGGCTTCACTTTGATACCTCACTCAACTCCATCGGCCCATTAGGGACTCCCCTAGCTCTCAAAACGTCTATTTTCATACCCTTTGGCCACCGCGCATGCGCAGAATGGCGATATTTCAACCCCACACCCAGCCCCTTAGATGCCCCCTCACATAAGCTTCACTTTGATACCTCCCTCGACCCCATCGGACCATTAGTGGCTCCCCTAGCTCCAACACGGCTATTTTCATACCCTTGGGCCACCGCGCATGCGCAGAATGCCGATAGTTCAACCCCACACCCAGCCCATCAGATGCCCCTTCATGAATGCTTCGCTTTGATACCTCTCTCGACCCCATTGGACCATTAGTAACTCCCCTAGCTCCAAAACGTCTATTTCCATACCCTTGGGCCACCGCGCATGCGCAGAATGCCGATATTTCAACCCCACATCCAGCCCATCAGATGCCCCTTCACGAACCACAACCCACAGTAAAATCCACAAGACCAAAATGACCACCCCTATACATCATACAGGCATTCCCCGTAAAGACGCAAATGTTCGAATCAGGGGAGATGACCCGGCATTTGTCCTACAGAAGTTAGGGTCAGAAGTTGTCTTCCTTGCCTCCAGAGGGCAGCGCGATCGATGTCGTGATGTCAAAAGGGAATCCCCATAGCAAGCGCCGCCATTTTGTTTGTTTATTTTTTGCGGAGACATATCGGACAATAAACGCTCAACCCTGGGGTGGCACTGATGCTAGACTCGTCATAATAAGATCGTACAACACCTATATGGTATCTTTATTATTATTATATGTCTTAGAGGGTTTTTTGAGGGTAATGTGAGGGTTTTTTGAGGGTAATGTTGCTCAATTTACCGTGACATGAGACGAGGCAAAAATTCAAGATGGCGGCCAAACATTCGAGTTGTCTCCTCAACCCATGGGACTACTTTCTGTCCGCGGAAGCTTTCTCCCGCAACCGCATTACCACCAGACCGCATCACCGCGGAAGAATTCGAGGTCAAAGGTTGTCGAAACTATAGTGCACTTAACCTCTGTGACCTCCCCGTGACCTCCCCACCGCCTCGTTTCCTCCCTTGCATCCAAAGTGTACAGATGGCGCCACCATATGAAGTTGTGACGTCATAGTTACATCCGGGGAGAATAAGGCTCGAAATGGCTTTTACCTACTACTTGCGTAACTTAGTCAGACTCTTTCTCGTTTGCTTAGCGTAACTCCGGCTATAAACCTGTTTTCATGAGAGCTTAACTTTGGCAGACCCTTTCTCTTTTGCTTAGCGTAACTCTGGCTATAAGCCTCTTTTCCTGAGAGTGTAACTGTGTAACTTCGTCAAACCCTTTCTTTATTGCTCAGCTTAACTTCAGCTATAGATCACACTTTTCCTACCAGCATAACTTTTGACTATGGATCATTCCACTTTGTTGAGCATAATTGAGTACCTCGATGCATAACTCAGGAAATGGTATGGTAAGAATTTGTACCTACTGTATGTTAAACCGAGAAATGCTATGAGTCGGTGGGTTTTGTAGAGAGACTGAATGAACATTTAATCCGTGAACACTTCATGTATCTGTTAAACCCAGAAATACTAGTGCCAGTGAGTAATGTTAAAGAACAGAGTAATGTGTATGTAAAACAAAGAAATGCTATATAGTTATTGAGCAATGTATGACTGATTGACAGTACATGTGCATGTAATCAGCAGCATCTGTTTAACCTAGAACTGAACTGAAACAATATTTCGACCAGTAAAAACCACTTCTTTTTTTCTCAGCATGCCTTCGTAAGACCCTTTCGCTTTTTCTCAGCATAACTGCGTAACACCATTCGATGCACCAAGTATGATTCTTTTTTCAGCCTAACTGCATAACTTCGGCAATTTAAACTTTCTGTTTTACATTTACCTTGCATAATTGTGTAACTCCAGTAACTCCAGCGATAGATACTTTCGCAGTTACGCTGAGGAAAACGGAAATGGTCTGATTAAGTTACGCAGTTATATCGTCAGGAAATGAGCAGTCTATAACCAGAGTTACGTATATGATGAGAAAGGAGAGTATATGAGTATATGAAGGAGAAAGAGTCTGACGAAGTAACGCAATTATGCTGAGCTAACAGGAATGGTCCATGACGGCCTGAAGTTACGCATTTACGCAGTTATCAGAGTGAGTGAGTGAGTGAATAGGGTTTAATGTCGCTTTCAACATTTTTTCAGCTATATCACGACGGGGAAGGGAAGGGAGGGGAGGGGGAGAGGCAGGGGAACCTACTTGTAACAGAGCAGATCTAATGCTGCCATTTTATAGTGCTGTCCCACTGAAATATCATGCCGTAGGCAGACATGACACCCCACTCAGTCACATTATACTGACACTGAGCGAACCAGTCCTTGTTCTATCCTCTTAATGCTGAGCGTAAGCG
>JAVTVY010045209.1:0-20970 GCA_036873755.1 Hanleya hanleyi | reverse complement strand
TTTTACCGATACAAACATTGGTAGCAAAAGAAGAAAACAGTACAAACATCTCTATCATACAGATATTGATCAGCAATGGACACCAGTATTTGAAACAAAACGGACATTTCTTCATAACAAAAAAACTTATCAAAGAATCCAATTTCCACTTGCCCCAGCTGCAGCTAAGACTGTTCACAAAGCACAAGGCGCCACAGTTGATGAAGTTGTTGTAGATCTAAGCTCCAGTTATAAACCACCACATGTTCATTATGTTGCACTGTTTCGAGTTCGCAAATTAGCAAACTTGCACATTCTTGACTTCAATGAGAAAGCATTGAAAGTGGAGGAAAAGGTACATCAAGAAATGGAAAGGCTTCACAAGAATCCACTTCAGTTGTGTTATACACCTCTGTACAGTATTGACAACTCCCAGGTAAAACTACTGTTTAACAATGCTAGATCCCTGCATTTACATATAGACGATATCAAGAGTGATCCAAATGTACACAATGCAGACTTAATTGGAATTTGTGAGACACGTCTTGTAAATACAGACCGAGCTGATCAGTATGAACTGCCAGGGTTTCAAACGTATAGATTAGATGAAGCTCGGCCATCCAACACGACCAGACCATTTCATGGACTAGTCGCATACATAAAACATGATATAACTGTGAACAAAATAAACTCTCACATCTATGATAACGTCGAATTTATCTTCATAGATGCAGAAATCAAAAGAAATGATGTTCAAGTTATATTCATCTACAAAACACCAAAACTGTCAGATATACAACTACAACATGTTGTACGCAACAATATCCAGCCATTCATAAATACACAGAAACCGACTTTCTTTCTTGGAGATTTTAATATGAACTTGCTGGAGAAAGATAATACATTTGTACAATTCATGGAACAGGAATTAGGACTTGCCCAGTTAATCACCGAACCTACAACTGTAAATGGGACATTACTCGACCACGTCTACACCAATGAAAAGAGTGTGCAGGCTGGCGTAATACCAAGTTATTGGTCTAACCATCGACTTGTATTCTGTGCATTTACATCCGTTCATTGAAAGTCATCTCTTTATCAGCCAACATATTTCTCAGCAAATCCGACAACAATCACAAATGAAAAAACAACGAATTTCTACACGAAAACAAGAACGAATTAGAGCATATTACAAATTTACTATATGAATTCTAATACATCGATAATTCTAAGCATCTACTCCCTTAATCCATAATCAGACGTCCAATAAAGGAGGGTCCCCGTTCTTAGCCAATGACCAAATTAGTGTGATTTGTCACTTTAGAGCATCATATTACAAATATGTAAAATGCAGACAATTTACACCGACTCTAGGCTCCTGGCACATAATTCAAGCCAGTCCTCGAGTTACGCTCTACCAATGTCCATGGGTGGCCTGCATGGGCATCTCCAAGATGCCTTGACTTTGGCATCACCAAGATGCCTTGAAATGGGAAACGTGAAGAAGAGATAAAGATCACCAGGATGCTCTGACGAGGTGTCGATTCCTGTACTTAATCGTTGGAGTGTCTTCTGACAAGTGAGTACAACCCTTCCGTTTATTCTATTACGTCACCAACATCAGGTAGTTCGCATACATTTCATTGCAAATTTTTTTTTCGTCCTCCGTAATGGTAAGTTATAGCCAGAAAAAAAAATTAAAATATAATTATTCCCTTCTCAATCTGTGACATGTCATACATGAATCGGTTGCGAAAAGTGCGACAAGTTCCATAGTCTAAATCAATACATAACAGCATCTATTCCTTGAGAGTTTTCACAAATTCCTGGGAACTAACAGATTTTTTTTCTTCAAATTTGGTACACAGGTCGCCATTGCTATCTGTTTATGCAACATGTGTTTTTAGTCCCATTCAAAAATTTAATATATATCCTTCTCTCAGATATAGGACCCTCGGCTGCTTTCCAACCGGAAAACCTCAACCTGCGATATCCTCTGTCTCTATGGGTGTAACAGATGTCCGAGCCCTCCCCATTCAGCTAAGGCTCCTGACAGGAACCTATGTACTCCAGTCAAACAAAGCTATGTTCAACCAGTTTGCTGTGGATCCAACCTGCCAGTTGTGCTCTGAATATCCAGAGTCCCATATACATATTCTTGTCACGTGCGACATCCTTCAGGACACCAGAGACAAATTCCTTGCCCTGATTTACAAAACTGTGTGGACCGAGTGGCGAGTGCCTCGAAGACCTTAGAGACATATCAACGGCTCCAGAGGATATATCTGCCTTTATCATAGACCCTTCATCTCGTCTGAGCGACCCTGGGTGTGTCGCAAATGTGATGGGTGGTCTCAGGCGATACCTGTACACTCTTCATTATCAGAGAACTGAACTCTTGAACGCTCTGTGATGTCATCTGTAACATTTCACTCCAAATGACATTCAACACCTTCCAGCATATTCTACTTTATTTTTTATATCCCTTAATTGACTTTCACTTATAACACTCCCAGCATTGGAGGTCCTCCTAAACACCGAAGGAATCTATGAACTATGGCCACCTATCTCCCTTCATCAATTTCACATTCAAACCTTGTTACCGGACATTTCATCTCGTCGCATTTGCCGACAGGGTGACCGCGACTTTATGATTTCTTAATAAATCTATATTAAACAACAAATTGTTCCTATTTATTTGTTGGGTAACAGCAGACCTACTTTGTGTCTTTGCCATTGCAGAAGTAAATTGCAGTGCGGCAAAGAAGTATTGATGTCCCATGTATGGAAGGTATACGTCCGCCATTCCCCTACTAAAACAGTTCTTTCGAAGACATTCGTCCATGAACTTTCATTAACATGAAACGTTTCATTCTCAAAGAACATTGTTTCACAAAACATTCACATCGCAATGTTAAGGAGGTAGGCCCTACGGATTGGTTTAAATTTTAACTGACATAAAATATAAACAGCATAACTGCTTGCGCATATTACTTTCCTCTCGTATTTAAAGACAATACCATTTCTTCCCGCCCTTCCCAAAATAATCCCCTGTTTATCAAGTCATTTCCTTGAAAAATAAAGACTAAAGCCATTGTTTAATATACTGTCCCCTTTTCGATCTTTTTCACTCAAATTCAAAATTACAAATCAATGGTTTGTTCTTGGTAACAATGGACAAAAAAATCCTCTTGTTATTAGCTTACAATTATTGGACAATGGTGGGCGCCAAGACCCTTCAGGATCTCTCGTTTTTATTATTGTTTACAGAGATGACCTTAACGATCAGCGTGTAGACATATAGTGTATATACGGCATGTTACGGTGGCATGTTACGGTATCCGTCACTGCATGACGTGGGTGAATACGTTCAGCCGATAGAGTGGCTTGTCAGTTAAACCACGAAAAACGTGACATTGGTCTCCATCCCCACCGTCTATTTGTTATTGGGGCGTTGTTGATGAGCCCATTTTAATGGATCCAAGGTCTCCAGTTGCACCAGCGATTGCACGTGCGATCAGTAACATTGAAAGTACACACGGATGTTGATGATCGGGTAAAAATAGCGCAGTTGACCCGTCAGCTTTTGGCATAAGATGTAGCCAAAAGCAAAATTAACTTGAAGGCCGTGGCTTGGTTGTTGAACATGGCTTTCACGTAGACGGGCGAGGTCGATCAGTCGGAAAGTGTAGATATCTAGAATAGGGCAATGACGGTGGAAACATCATCTGATCGTAAACAAGTGGTGCCGGTAGATGTCACTCTGCGGATGGGGTCCGGTAAGAGATCGCTAGGGACATCCGTGGGATCTTCCTGCAAATGCATATGATTCTCGGTGTCATTAGGCGAGTGACGCATCGCTGCGATCCGGCTGAATACCCAGGCCCTCCTCGACTGTGGTTGTAAACGGGCTGTCGATGGTCGCATTACCAATGGCACTAGCCTCATTGTTGTCCTGTCCAATGGAATTGATCTCCCTGTGTCGTCTTCGGTGGGAACGGTCTCCCTGAGCTCCCCTTCAGTCGGACGTTGTCGTACATGGAGTGAAGACGGTTCATGAATCAAACGTTGATGCTGTCTTAATTGACTGGGCCGTTTGAAGTGCTGACCACAATCGTTACGTTGTTCCGTCGCTCGCTGGTGGAGTAACCGTTCGCTGCTCCGTAACGCATCCTGGCGATTAAATGACCTTGATTGGGTTATACCTATCAGGGAATGATGAAAACTCACATATACCGCCAACTTCATAAGCTCTCACTCCACAAGAACTCTCTACATTATTCTCTCCACTAATCAGCGCATCACCGTCTGTAAGCCTATGCTCGGGTGCACACTTGAGATACGTCTACCCCCATACATCAGCTCATAGAGGTTGTCATATGGACCTTAGACGTACATGTGAACCTTGGAGTCTATCCAGAAAAGACTAGGTACCGTCATCTGTGACTTCATGAGTAGCAGAGAAAGAACACAGGCGCTCGGCTACGCTCGGAGACATGTCATGCAAAAACACCCACAGTATTCTGGGCTCACTCCCAATACACTACAATAATGCTCTGTACTAATTACACTGGTCTTCTCTAAGACCACGTTGCTGCTCTGAAACACAATCCCGAAGATATAAAGCACTACAACTCCGCTCTATAATTCTAAATTGGTGGTCTATAACATCACGCTGACGGTCTACAACACTAGAGTGTGGCTTAGTTTTACTACATTGCCGTTCTGTACAGTGCATTGACGCTATATAAAACACGATTTACGATCTATGAGAATACATTGGCGCTCTGTAACAGTATACTGACATGCTGTATGATACGCTGACAAAGCATTACACCCAAAACTTGCACAAACAGCCAGCGTATGCTGAACTCACTACCAATACACTTCGCAGATGCTCTGTGACAGAACACAGACGCCATAAGCCAGCACATTGTCGTCCTATAACGCTGAATTGTTGCCCTACAACATTTATTTGTCCACCACGACCTATGAGTTTACTAACAGCTATAAGTTAGTAAAGTTCGTACAACTAGGCATCGGTAAAGTATTGCAGCTATGTTTGAATACTATGTTTGAATAATATCCGTACAGCTAGGCGCGAGTGAGGCTACAGCTATGTGTAAGTAATGTCTGTACAGCTATAAGTGAGTATTGTTCGTATAATTAGGCATGGGTCAAGTATTGCAGCTATGTGTGAATAAGGTCTGTACAGCTATGTATGGTTGATGTCTGTGAAGCTTTGGGTCAGGAAAATACAGTTAAAGTATGATGAAAGTGTACAGGCCTACTGATGTGTGGGTAAGGTATGTATCTATATCTCTGTTTAGTTTTTGTACAGCTATATGTCTGAAATGTCTGTAGAGCTTCGTGTGAGTAAGTTAGGTAGGGCTTTATGTGAGTAAGGCCCCTGAAGTTATGTGTGCGTGGGATTCCTGCAGTTATGTGTGGCTAAGGACGTACACCTATGTGTGACTGCTGTGTGGATGAGTATTAGGGTCGACCCGGCTATACCAGAATATGGTCACTATACTGTTATGGGTAAGTAAAGCGTGAGTGTGGACTGTACAACTATGTGTGACTCAGGCCTGTGAGAATACGTACGTCTGTGACATTATGGCCGGAAGTGACATAATGGGAGTTGTGGTCATGGCTGGAACTGACGTCATCGCACGCATGCGCACTCGACTGGTGACCCCTGAGAGTTTTCTTTGTTGCTTGCTTGAAATTGAAGCCGAAAATACAGTCGGGTCAACCTTCAAATCTAACAGCTGTGTTATTTGTAGATGTAGTTGCTGACTGTTGTACATTGGGGTAGTATGCCGGGCGGGACCCAATAGCCCTTTTCGGAAAGTGTCTGATCTCCCATTGAATAACTGCCGCTCTTTAAGTTTAGAGATTTGAAAAACTCCCGAAGTAATCGCCTCGGTTTCACTTTTACCAGAGGCACCCGCAATTATGATGAATAATATATTGATAAACTCTCCCGGAATATGTTTGAAAAACTATTCTGTTTAGATTTTTTACATGAACTGATACACCCCGTATATGTGTACATTAGAAGGATAATTTTCTAGAAAAACAGAATATTTAATTACTAAAACTAATTGTGAGGGCCTTTGGTACTTACCGGAAGTTATCTGCATTACCACGCCCCTGGTGGAACAAGGGAGATAACACCCTTTCTGAATTGGGCTATAGCCAAGTGTCATACTTCTAGTTCGATAGAATTGTAATACTGTTCACCCATAACGTAACACATAACATAACGGTTCCTAAACAGGACTATTACAGAACTATTACCTTTCGTGCATCTTCAGTTTCATATTACGGATATATGCACGGATTCGACCATCAGTATATCTTCCTCAATACAAGACCGTTATGTCATCGCAGGACAATTCCCTTTAGCTCCCTCATGTATCTGAGCGGATCAGGTATGAACGCAGCTAATTCTTGACAGAGCGAGGCAGTCAACAGTTTTCATTCTTGTCAACACCAGGCCACTACTCGAAACCCATTGTATTCGTTACCAGAATTAATTTATTTGAACTTCATGGGGTTAACCAGTGATCTGGCAAAAACAAAACATTTCCTAACAAGCATCAGCATATTTTGTTGGCAAAGATTGAGGTGGTCAGTGCCATTGTTCAACGAACTCTTATAAAGATCAGTCAGAAAGAAGCTAATATCCAATACGGATAGTACGGGACGTAGAA
This sequence comes from Hanleya hanleyi, assembly GCA_036873755.1. NCBI lineage: Eukaryota > Metazoa > Mollusca > Polyplacophora > Lepidopleurida > Hanleyidae > Hanleya > Hanleya hanleyi. The sequence goes on along the minus strand of JAVTVY010045209.1, from coordinate 14,272 downwards.
CCGAGGAACAAGGATAGTAAGGGACGTAGAACCGAGGAACAAGGATAGTAAGGGACGTAGAACCGAGGAACAAGGATAGTAAGGGGCGTAGCTCTCCGATGAACAATTATAGCAAGGTGGGTAGGACCGATGAATAAAGGTAGTAAGGGACGTAGGACCGATGAACAGGGATAGTAAAGGACGTAGGACCGATGAACAGGGATAGTAAAGGACGTAGGACCGATGAGCACGTGTAAGTAAGAGACGTAGGACCGATGGACAAGGATAATAGGAGACGTATGATCGATGAACAGGGATAGTAAGGGACGTAGGACCGATGAACAGGGATAGTAAAGGACGTAGGATCGATGAGCACGTGTAAGTAAGGGACGTAGGACCGATGGACAAGGATAGTAGACATATGATCGATGAACAAGGATGGTAAGGAACGTAGGATCGATATAGCATGTACTTTGAGGGTTAAATTTTGTACAAGGAATATGTAGAAGCAGACAGCTTCCATATATTCCGCCCCAAGATTTGATCCTCAGGGTTTTTAACAAGAAGCCAGCGCCGTGATCGCCAGTGATTCTCAAGGAGACGATAAGATATGTCTTAGTTTTTCAGCAAATTGATTAACAGGTCGTCTACAGACGGGCTAAATGTATCCCTGAAAGTAAATCGTTGATTAATATATTCAGTTGAATGACATTTAGACCGCATCAGCGCATGTATATTTTTGTTTTCCTTTCCAGCCCTGATACATTCATCTCTGTTTGCTAATATATTATTGTTACCAAGCTAAACAGTTACGGTAACATACTTTTTTCGAAGGTCGTTCTGCGACATCGTTATCCTTCAGTGTAATTTTTGTTTTCTTGAAATGGGAAATGAGAAGTAAAATGGACAGTAATGCTGTAGAACACATTCTGGCACCATCTGTTGTTGTGGTTAACATTTAAGATAAAAAAATCAATACTTCAAATATTTTCAATCTGTAGAGAATAATATTTAAATTTCACAGACAATATCGATCGAATGTTGTTATGTTAATAGTTCTGCAACTGAAGTACACATGCCCGAAACATATAGTCCGCTTTTGATACAGGTAATCTTGTTTGTTCTGTATTCTAGTTCGGGCTTATAAAACGATAAAATATATATACCGCACGTGTCCAGATATTACAAATTTGATTTGACTGGGTTCACGCAGAGGACATATTGGGATCCATTTACTCATATCATCAATCTATATCTCTGGTAAAACAGATAAGGTTTAGATCTACATGAAGGACAAAATCATTTACAGAGACACAGATACATTTGCATTTACATTTACAGACACAGTTCCGTACCCGAGATACAACACATATCACGAATCGTTAGATTCTTGGTATGTGCTTTAAAATAGGTTAACCGGAAGACGATACTGTGAAGTCATGTGACTCTGTCAGTATGTTGGCACGTCTTCCCACTTCCCTTATATGTGTTGTAAGTTTTACCTGTATAAGGCGATATTCTGCTGGTGGACGTTTCGTCCCCGAGGCCCGCCGTGTGAAGAGATGTTCATATACACATCCACTTTCTCGGGGTGTTCTGATCCTACACCTGCCTGAGTATAGGAGTTATTATAACATCCCTATGTGTACTAACATGTACCCCAGAGCAGTTGTTTCGAATATTTCTGGAATATATCTTACGTATATCCAAGGCCTATCTCTCATCAGGGGCCAAGCCTAATCATGAATATAGTTAACTATATATATACTAGAGTGTGGCTTAGTTTTAATAATATATATTAACTATACTGTAGATTTCGTGATGCCGGTATTACCCGCAGGGTGAAATCTTATATTATTTTAGATTTACACTCTTCTTCTTCGTTACTCTTGACCGTGCTGCACACGTTGTGTAATCGTTTATTAATTTCGATTCACACATATCTTGTTTTTCTCTTCTTTCTTGTTGACGGTTCTAGCAATATACTTAATGGACTGGCACGTTCCCGGCATGGTCGTCAGGCGAGTCGGATTATGCGTCGAAAACATCTACCTCAATAATCGGGCCTGATAAGCATATTCTTACTATTTCTCAATTCAGGTGTCGGAATATGGATCTCACTTAAAGAGCTATTTAATACGGTGCATGTTCATTTCATTTCTGCATTCCGTCTCTCCATGGGAAAAGTATGTGGGAACATTTAACACTGTCGCAAGCCGTCAGTTGAATGATGTAACTGAAGGTGAAAGGACCCAGTCGGTACATGGCAACATGGTAAAGCTATAAAAGTAAGGAGTCGACGCCAGGACTTACGAGGCTTTGAAGGTTAATCTAGCCTCTTCCCCCATTCCGATGAGCTTGTCTCAGGAAAGATTCAACCTGGCCTTCTTAATTTAATCCACTTATTAACATCACCAACGGCAAAGCTATATAAGTAAGGATGTGACGCGTACGACGGTATCTCGAATAGTCCACTCAATCCAGTCATAATGTACATACAAGAGCGAAAACTCCTAGATGATCTCGATGTTCTGCTGTGGTACCTCATTTTATCCTTTTTCTATCTTACCTCTACGGTGGCACGTTTTTAGTACGTTCGATATGCCATAATGCATCCGGGTCTTTGCAGTTCGATTTGATAGAGCTTCCTTAGAAAGACGTATCCATGAAATAGAAGAGTTTGTGTAGATTTATTCCAGTCCTTCAACCTATGTTGAACTTTAATCAATTCCTCTGTCCTTTTCGCTTGATGACCCTTGATGATAATTCGTCTTCTGTCATTTCTTCGAACGATTCTTCAACGTAACTATGTAGATCTCCTTCCACACTAGCAATTCATTCTTAGTTCACTTCTATCGGGACCTGTGATTGTAATAGGGTACAATATCTTACAAGACATCTTTATATCGATATGTTTATGTGTGATTAAAGTATCTGTACAGGACATACTTGATAGTCCTGATAACTTTTTCTTTTCATTTTCGTAACGTAATATTTAACCCCCTTCTTCCTTAAATACGCAGTCTGTTCAAATATTCACTCACGTTGTCGAATCAGAGAAGTGTGGGTTGTCTCCCTTCTTTGAAAATAATCTCCAATCCCTCTACAATGGATTGATGATACTATGTTCAAGTATCTGGAGTTGTTGATGGCTATGAGCAGTTAATTAATTCCATTGCTATATTTAACTGTATTAGAAACATCAGCCAGATTTGTATCCCATAAAATATCGATACCAGTAGTCAGAACTTCATTTCTCTTAAGGATACCGAGCCCTCTTGAAATGAAGAAAACGACCATTTTCGATTTGCAACATTCGACCTTCCTACTGTTGAAAACAATCATTCTGAAATTCCCGTTCTAAATAATTTCATTTCAGGTTTGAATCTATTTTTCTGATTTCCCCGTCTTGGCCACTTACATAAGTGTGAAAACGAAACGGATTGAGGCGCACCAGCTGAACGCCGATTAACCTGTTGATCACTTGTGTGTTGCAGCGGTAATTAGCTAGCCTACGGTTACGTCAATTTTTAGGACTTGCGCACAAGCGTGGACCAACGTATTACAGATAAATATATATTACCTAGCTAAAATCAGATTCGTACGCTAAAATCAGATTTAAACGCTGTTTTGGATATATAAACAGCTATAATGTTTGAAACCATTATCTGTCAATACTTGAACGTTTGATGTCCATTTGAAGAAGCTGGTTGTGTGCGTTTTCAGCAGCTATAGTGGAAGTTGAAAGTTGATTTTATATTTGTTGCAATTTTTGCCTTTTTTCTTAAAATTAAATTAATGTTTATTTGCCACTTAGCACCGGTATTATAGATCAATATAATTTTATATCATTTTTGGATACAAGAAGCCCCTTGGGGTTTTCATCCCGCCTATCATGTATACTTGTAAATTATGCAACATTATGCTCTGGTGAAATAAAAAATCAAATCAAAATCAAAAGAAAAAAATCCAGCATACAGGAGCATCAATTGCAAAAAAGAAGCTCCATATCCACTTTTGCTTTTGTGTTGTTTTTTTTTACCAAATTTACATGGAAAAAGTTTAGTACTCGAAAAGTATTTATTCGAGACGAACTCTTTTTTCAAGATTGCATAGCATTCCTATGATTTATACGAAAGCAATTTCTGAGATAATCGGTAATGAAATGGTATACCTAACTATCATTACAACTGTTGAAGGCAAAATAATTAACAATTGTACAGAGTGGCATGATATCCCGCCCGTATGGGTGAGAGTTATCTACTGTAGTATGTCTATTTTAATTAGTTGTCTACTTTGGAGCTTGTCAAAAATCAGTAGTTGGCCTTGCATAAATTTTCTTTTTTCCAGCATGTACAACAAGCTGAGATATTAATAATATAACACTCTTGAAATATACTTCTCTCCGTATAAAACTGCAGTACTGTTGTTTCATGTACAGGGTCTCAATTACATGAGAGACGTCATAACGTACTCGTGTGCATTGGCACAAAGGTCAATAATGCCGTGTACCATTATATAGGTATGCGGTTTGTCATTCGGCAATTACAAGCGTCTGGTCCTTCATTCATAATTTAGCCGTCGTCCATTAAAGAATATCCGCATCCATAATCCAAAGACCTTTTCCATATTTCATATAACAGTAGTATTAGCAACAAATTCAAAAAGACAATCATAGAAAACATAAACATAGGCTAGTTTACTGCAAGAGAGAAGCGGTCAACAGTTTTCAATGATGCCGGCAAGACATCATGATGTTCCAAAAATATCAAATCCGTATCGCTGATCAGTATTCTTAATCCATAATATTCGTACGGCTCCTAGTCCCGGGTTAAGCGGAATTAGACACAAGTTACGAAACCTAACGCCATAGATCTTGCACGCTACACTCGTATTTTGCTATCAGCATGCGATATGTATCGCCAAATTTGAGAAACTGAGTGGAGGCGCTTGGTGGTATAGCCCTGTTTCATAAGTTTCTGCAACATTGTCGCCACATTTAATAAAGGATCTATCAAATTCTACTAGGCGAGATATGTATACGCCATATGCAAGTCCCACTGGAATATTACTATCCAGAAAGGGATAGTTTACGATGTCGAAATTGTAATCATCTCTTTTGTCATAAAGTCGACGAGAGAGAAGGCCCGCTTCATTTTTATAGAGAAAAAGGTCTAAATATGATGTGGCTGTAGGGCTATCTGTAGTTTCCTTCAAATTCAGTGAAGGTGCATATATATCCTTCACTGGGTCATTTATATAGCGATTATCCACAGCGAGAAGATCGTCTGTATAGCGTTTGGTGAATGCGAAGGAACGGGCTTTGCATGGATCGGTTTTTGAAAGCGCCTGCATTCATAAGAGAACAGATATAGGTCAGCAAACAGGGCATGGGATATGAGTGACACAAACAGGAACCGCCTGTTATTACTTTAAAAGGCGTCAATGACCTTTGTCAACTCGAACATGAATGAATTATGACGTCTCCATATGTAATTGAGCCCCGATACATGAAACAACTGTATTGGAGTTCTATATGGGAGAATTGTAAAGTTATTTCAAGTGTGATCTATGGAGTTCAGTTTATTATACACGCTGCGAAAGACAATTTATGCAGAGTTCACTATTGATTTCAGACAATCTCCAAACTAGGTGACTAATTAAAATGGGCAGGAGTTATACTTTATTATACGTGTAGTAATGACCATTATTCTCCCGAAACTTGTGTCATGAAAGTTTGGAGGGTGTCCGTCTGAATCGAATATCCAATGTCTCTGCTAAAATGAAACAGAACCAAATGCTAGAGGCCGTGTGGTCATATCATCCAAATTGCCACATGAACATTAAACAATTAAAGCATACCCGAGATACAACACATATCACGAATTGTTAGATTCTTGGTATGTGCTTTAGAATAGGTTAACCAGAGGACTATTCTGTGAAGTCATGTGACGCAGTCAGTATGTCGGCATTTCATTCATGTGGGAAGGATCGATATTCATTAAAAAAACAACACTCTCTTCTTCACATGCGTTGAAATCGGGTCTGCCAGAAAAAAACTCATTCGGAATATAATCATAGGTACAGATCTGCACGTATCTTTAGTATTCATGGTTGATCGTCGATTATGTTCCTTATATGGCCTACTTCATAATGAGAGGGATATTCAGCCGATTACAGTTTACAATTTCTGGTAGTGCGTTTCCAAAGGTTACCTCCAGTCGAATGTCGGTTATGTGTTGAAGTTTTTAATAGTTCTTAGATTTGAACAATGGCTCTAAACGCATACGTCGCGTATCCCCTGAGAAAGTCTTCTGGCTCTATGTTGTCATTCCCGAAATTGATTGTCTTTCCAATGTCTTTCCTCGGGTTAGACCGAGGTGAGACGGACTTTTCGGGAAATGAAGCAAATTTTGTATGGAAGGGTTGGCCTGCTGCGTTTACTCCAACATACATCGAGATACTGTGATATTAAAATGATGACGTTTAAGGGTTTGGTCTTTTAGTTTCCATTCGCAGCTTTCGTCATGACGAGTCTAGAAGGAGATATGGACGAAAACATTTTATTCCAGTTAATAATATGGAATTATTCTGTTCAGCAAATGTGGTAAACGTCTGCACCTCCCTCCCGAGTGAACGGATATTTGGCGTTAGTTTGTTCTAGAGCTTGAGCATGACCCAAAAAAATACAGGGATATAATACAGTGATCTTAACCGAGTTAATCTTGTAAAACTGGGCGTTCCATTTGAAATTTTCTGCTAATATTGGTCTGGAGTTGTCTGACCAACAACTCCATCCATTGTCCTGATTGTGGATAGCGTTATCAGGACGGAGTCTCTCATTTTGATGAATGGGGTAGCTCGAAATTCCCAATCCAGTCGTTGGAAAGGCAAGATCATGTATGGCATTTGGATATATATGGACATAAATCGATATCTATAAAACGAGACCAGTATTGAAAAAAAACACACTCCTGAAGGGTTCGAAACGAATATCATGATGTTTTAAAAAATTTAAACAATAAAATATACCCGTGTAAAACTCAAGCAGAGAAAACAGCCTTGAAAAGCAATTAACAGGCCACCAGCTAAGATTAACTGTGAAGTTCTGGTATACAACAAAGTGGTACACCGCCAGCAACTTTATCTGAATATCCCATAAATTTTCACAAACACATTCTGGTATATATGTCTGTAGATGCCATGATATTTTACGAAGTATTACCAACCCATCATAATTAAAGAAAATCAAACTATTACAACACTGCTTAACATGACAATTTTATTCCAATATTGGGTCATAAACGGAAAGCTGGTTAGCCATACAATCGTATTAAAATGTGACAATTGACTAAAAAATGACGATGGGATATATCCACAGGCGAGTCATGGAAACAGTTCTCAGCTAAAAAAGTCAACTTTCACACTCAATAATATATACCAGAAGTCTATTAATCCAGAAGTGTACCTTCTTTCCATGACAGCATCTTCAAGTTCCCACTGATCACAACATGGCATCATTCGCTCTTTCAACCACTAATAGCTGGCTACCAACAGGCTTGTCATTGCATATTGCAAGTTTTGTATGATGCAGTTGGATCAAATGTTAACTATAACAGCAGCATTATTTATAGAAGAGGTGCCGACATACTGACTGCGTCACATGACTTTACAGAATGGTCTTTTGGTTAACCTATTCTAAAGCACATACCAGGAATCTAACGATTCGTGATATGTGTTGTATCTCAGGTACGCTTTTATTGTACCTGTTCATGTGGCAACTTGGATGATATGACCACATGGCCCCTAGCACCGGCATAAGCGGTATTAGATACAAATCTAGAGAGCTATGACGGAAATGCTCTGACAACTCGTATACTGGTAATTGTTGAGCTGTTTCGCTGTGACAACTCGTACATTGGAGATTGGTGAGCTGTATCGTCGTCAGATGTGAATGACGGCATTTAACACAAAAGACTAGTCTGCAAGGCCTACTAGTTATCTCTATGTAGACATGTTTAGCTAATTTTCGAATTCTTCTCATCTCAAGTGAAATAAAATGCACATTTTCGAATTGAATTGAAGAGATGAATTGTCAGGGAGATTATTGTAATACATAGCAGTGAAAAATGATCCTGATGTTCAATGATCCTGATGTTCAATGATCCTGATGTTTAAAAGAGATAGGTGGGGTCAACAGAAAAGATCGCAAAGAGAAGGGTACTCAACATTTATTTATCATCAGTTTATCACAAAGCAATTTCCACCGGGCATAAAAACATATTTAAACTCCAGATACGCTTCATTCATCGAGTAAAAATCTTCATACACAACTCATCTTCTGGGTTCACACTTTGAATTAGCCTTGATACAGCAGCCCACTGGCTCTGTTCAAAATAATTTATATATATATATACATGAAACATCATTTGAATTTTGAAATGTGTCATATCAGTGGGTTATTGATTGGCTGTCCAATGTACCCCTAAATTAGGAGAAATGATTTCACTAGTGAGAGAATGGGGATCGCCAGCCACACTAGGCGGCGCTAGTGTTCCAACAGGTATCGAAGACGTGGCATCATAAAACGAATAATTATAACGTCGTTACATTGTGACGTTGCCTTTGTGGTGTCCAGGAAAATGACATGGGCATGCGCCATTTACATCTTGGTACACGTAGCCACCTGGCGTAAGTTCGGGCTGGTGAACCCAATTAATACATTGCCTACACACACTCACAATCTGATTAAAACTCAGACTTAATAACCGCTCCTCTATCGGACAAGTCGCTAATTAAGATCTGGGACAGTCTGTATCCTAAATCTGTCGCGCATGTCAGACTGGCAACCAATCACAGTCCAACTTTAATGGACGAATAGGTGCCTATCCGAGCAAATAATAATCTTCGGTGATTGCTCATGGAAAGTAAGAACTTCGTCAGCCGCCTGGGTTGGATTTTTCTGCACCTCGTTCACTACAGAAATGATCAGATAGGTACCTATTCGCCCATGGAAGTTGGACTGTGATTGGTCGCCAGTCTGACATGCGCGACAGATTTAAGATACGGACTGTCCCAGATCTTAATTAGCGACATGTCCGACAGAGGAGTGGTTATTAAGTCTGAGTTCTAATCAGATTGCACAGTCATTGGGTTCTGATTGGATCATCTTTGGTTTGTTATTGACATTTACACCTCAGATCAATCTGATTAAAACTCAGACTTAATAAACCGCTCCTCTATCGGACATGTCGCTGATTAATCACCGACATGTCCGATAGAGGAGCGGTTTATTAAGTCCGAGTTTTAATCAGATTGACCTCAGATGTGAATGCTTTCAGTGGGTTGATCTATCAATGCTAATTCAAAGTGTGAACAGAGAAGTGGACTTGTATATGAAGATGGATTTCTTAGGTTATACGAATATCTCTCTCCTACCATAAAACTTACGGAACCAAAGTTGTTGTTTTCGTCAGAAATGTGTGTTGTCACAGTAGAGTTGTTGTAGTGCAGGTCTCTAATAATCTGCCTTTCCCACTTTAATTCCTGGACAATAGGTCCTCACCAGTGAACTGACAGATGCTCTGAGGTGTGACTCCCGGTGTACATTTTGTGGTTCATAATCTTCCTCTTCAACCTATATCTACAGCAATATTTTTAACCATTGATAACTGGTGTAAATATCTCACTATTCCAAGAATGGACCATTAGGCTAACATTGCTGATAATTTTGGCAACTTCAAGTCGAAAATAGTCCAGTTATCACGGATTGAAAATATTTCCCATCGTGTACCCGTCGGTGTGCCGACCTTTGACCGAGAATTAAGTGGAAAGGTGGATTCAATCACTTTTAGGCCAACTTTCAACTCATTTAAATAAAAAACTCAGACTGAAGGATATCTTCTTTTGTCAACGTCTTGTAGACAGGACACTGAAGAAAGTCCGCACTCCTTCTCACAATGACACATCAGTATACCAAGTAAAGCAGTTAAATTATTCGTTTGAAATCCGATGAGATGGAGTACCTTTTGTTATATACACTATCAGCAATAAACATATACATTGTATACATAATACAGATCCCCAATGAAACAAATCTTGCTTACATTTAATTACTGGTACCAAAGATTGCTTAAATAATAAACTATCTAATGCTAGAATAGAAAACATAATATTAAAATCCTTTTGAACTAAAATATGCACCTCGGAATGAAGCTTAATTGGAAAGTACAGAATCCACTCAAATAACAAAACAAAATGTAATATTTAAAATGATATATGATTTGCAAATCTCAATTAGTAAAATTTAGTACTGTGGTAAATTACTTAAAGATTAGTAAACCTTAAAACCGGGTCCACTGTAAAACAACACACCTAGCAATATACAGCAGTGAAAGTAAAACCAATGTGGCCTCCGACAAATAAGGAGTCAGTTGTAAACCAATTGTATTTGCTAAAATTTGGCAAAGAAAAGTTCTCAAGTAAGCTATTTTCTAGAGTATGACGTAACATGTTTGAATTATACCATACCAAATGACTTAACATGTTTACAATGTAATAGTTACATAATACATGAATAAATGTCAATTAACAACACTAGGCTCTGATTATTGTCAAATGACTCAATAACAATATAAGCAATGTATGTGACAAGATCTCGTTTAATAATATACCTTATTATCCCTATCTGGCCGGGGCAATTTGAGGTGCACCACAAAATAAACCTTAGAACATCCGATTGCCAATCAACATATTTCCGTTTAATGAATTTCTAATATAGAATAATAATATAATATTATAATATAATATTATTTAATAATACTTCTGCTTTATTCAAGCTAAAAACAGGAAGCTCTGAAAACAAAGTACCGGTTTAAGATGCACCGAGCTTCTGACCAATAACATAAAAACATGTAAATTTCGACAAAATGTCAATGTCTTGAAAAAACATCCAGCTATGGATGCCATGGATACATACATGTAATTTCATCATAAGTATTATTGCAGAATACCATCAATTACTCATTTTATAACAAATGGATATATAAAGTAAACTATATATACTAGTCTACAGACATTCATACTTGCTTATATGAACACAATCACTACTATTAGTCTGGGAGCTGGGCGAGGTTTAATTAACATGGAAGGTGCAAAAGGTTTGGGGTGCCGGGGGTGTAGTACTAGCCGGCCCTTACACAGAACGGCCATTCTTACGTTCCGCAGGTGGTGGGTGTGGTAGGGGGCGCCACCAGAAAACCCCCAAAAGTTGGATTTAATTAACATGAGAGGTGCAAGTTCCATTTCTATGCCAAATGATTACGGACACCACACTTAATGCAAATCTGAAACATAAGAATGGGATTTCTGGTGGAAAGATCACTTAAGAAAGACGCTAATTAGCACTAATTAAGGTTTTAATCAACATGAAAAGTGCAAGTATAAAACCAACTCAGGAATGTACAGGGCAGTTGTCTGATTCAGAATCACTAACGTAAGAATGAATATTGTGGTGGAAAGTTCACTTAAGAAGAGGTCAAAGGTCACTAATTAAGACCGAAACTAATTAAAACGGCTGTATCTCCTGACCTACATTATACAGCAAGTTGTAATTGGTGTCAAAATGAAGACGGAGTGAAGATGCACCACTGGAATAGAAAAGGTTTCAAGAATGTTACATTTAACTAGGTCAAATTAAGGGAAAACAGCTAAAAATGTACCCAATTCACCCCCGGGGCTAATTAGCGACTTAATCAACATGAAAGGTGCATGTATGAAACCAATGGGAATTTGTAGAGTGTGGCCACCTGAACATGAATCACCAACTTAAGAATGAAAATTGTGGTGGAAAGGTCACCTAAGATTAGGTCAAAGGTCATACCACGCCCAATGACCCCTAATTAACATATTAATTAACATGGAAGGTGCACGTTGAAAATCACATAGGAATTGTCGAGTATGGTGCCCTGATTCAGAATCATCAACTTAAGAATGGAAATTGTGGTGGAAAGGTCACCTAAGAATAGGTCAAAGGTCATACCACGCCCAATGACCCCAGTTTTCAATGTGATTAATTGTTCATTCAGCTCCCCATACTCTACCACATCGCAACGACACAGGAATCCCATGACATTCAAATCATCAATCCAATATGTGCAGGTTTTGATACTTAATACAAATTACATGTATAGTGCAGGTGAGTCAATAAATTCAACTATAAATGCAAAGGTTCATCGTCAGAGTAGGCCTATGTAGCAGCAGGCCAACTGAATGCATGATGGGCCCATGGGGCGCCAGACACGCAATTTAAATCCAGCTTTGAAAAATTTAATTTGAACAGTCGTGTGTACAGGCAAATGAGACAAGGCAGTATTATAATATCAGTAATTCTCTTCCAGGTTGCTTTTCGCCATGGCTACACCCAGTTGCTCCAGTGACCCCCATGAGTGTGCGTCATCCGAGACTGCAGATACAACCAGAAAATGTATCCTCCATGTGGACCAGCCAGAAAAGCAGAAACAAGCGGACATTTTGCTGTTCAAACCAGAACAGTGGACATCGGTAATTGAAGCGGCATCTCGACGAAAGCAGATGACAAACTTTGATAGATCCAAGTACTACCCTGTAGTTCAGTCACTCCCGGCCGAACCGCTCAGTGACGGTGGATATCATGTCTCTTGCTATAAAAACTTCACGGCAGTCTCACATGAGAGGACAGAGACAAGGCCTACTGAGGGGACGCCCAGTACAAAGCATCTGCGTTCTGCTTCTGAATTCTCCCCCGAGCCTGCGTCTACATCTGGCATTTTTCCTAAAAAATGCCTTTTCTGTAATAAGGCCAGGAGAAAGAAAGGCGGTTCAGAGGAAAGACTTGCAGCTTGCGAAACAAAGCAAGCTGAATCGACGATCAAGGCAGCGGCAAGAGTGAGGAAAGACAACAAACTTCTTGCTGCAATATCGGGTGTGGACTTTGTAGCGAAGGAGGTCATGTACCATCACAGTTGTAAAATGGTAATGGGGGTCTCCCCAACATCTTCACACATCTCTACATATTGAGCGTACACTGAAGTTAGAAGTTCAGGTCTCCTATTCAAGATAACTGACCTCTCAATATATGAATAGATACCTTCAAGTCCTATTTTAGTCTTTTCACAACTGTCCTTTGACACTAGTGTCGGTAGTTTTATGTAGGCCTTTTTACAACTGTGATGGTACATGACCTCCTTCGCTACAAAGTCCACACCCGATATTGCAGCAAGAAGTTTGTTGTCTTTCCTCACTCTTGCCGCTGCCTTGATCGTCAATTCAGCTTGCTTTGTTTCGCAAGCTGCAAGTCTTTCCTCTGAACCGCCTTTCTTTCTCCTGGCCTTATTACAGAAAAGGCATTTTTTAGGAAAAATGCCAGATGTAGACGCAGGCTCGGGGGAGAATTCAGAAGCAGAACGCAGATGCTTTGTACTGGGCGTCCCCTCAGTAGGCCTTGTCTCTGTCCTCTCATGTGAGACTGCCGTGAAGTTTTTATAGCAAGAGACATGATATCCACCGTCACTGAGCGGTTCGGCCGGGAGTGACTGAACTACAGGGTAGTACTTGGATCTATCAAAGTTTGTCATCTGCTTTCGTCGAGATGCCGCTTCAATTACCGATGTCCACTGTTCTGGTTTGAACAGCAAAATGTCCGCTTGTTTCTGCTTTTCTGGCTGGTCCACATGGAGGATACATTTTCTGGTTGTATCTGCAGTCTCGGATGACGCACACTCATGGGGGTCACTGGAGCAACTGGGTGTAGCCATGGCGAAAAGCAACCTGGAAGAGAATTACTGATATTATAATACTGCCTTGTCTCATTTGCCTGTACACACGACTGTTCAAATTAAATTTTTCAAAACTGGATTTAAATTGCGTGTCTGGCGCCCCATGGGCCCATCATGCATTCAGTTGGCCTGCTGCTACATAGGCCTACTCTGACGATGAACCTTTGCATTTATAGTTGAATTTATTGACTCACCTGCACTATACATGTAATTTGTATTAAGTATCAAAACCTGCACATATTGGATTGATGATTTGAATGTCATGGGCTTCCTGTGTCGTTGCGATGTGGTAGAGTTGCTGAATGAACAATTAATCACATTGAAAACTGGGGTCATTGGGCGTGGTATGACCTTTGACCTATTCTTAGGTGACCTTTCCACCACAATTTCCATTCTTAAGTTGATGATTCTGAATCAGGGCACCATACTCGACAATTCCTATGTGATTTTCAACGTGCACCTTCCATGTTAATTAATAT
>JAVTVY010045208.1:0-21161 GCA_036873755.1 Hanleya hanleyi | reverse complement strand
AATACTGATGACTAGATAATGCACTCTTAGTTATTTGCTGAGCACCGGATACTGATAGCTTGATTATGCACCCTTAGTTAATTGCTAAGCATTGAATACTGATGGCTAGATAATGCACTCTTAGTTAATTGCTAAGCATTGAATACTGATGGCTTTATAATGCACCCTTAGTTAATTGCTGAGCATTGAATACTGATGGCTAGATAATGCACTCTTAGTTATTTGCTGAGCATTGAATACTGATGGCTTGATAATGCACCCTTCGTTAATTGCTAAGCATTGAATACTGATGGCTAGATAATGCACTCTTAGTTATTTGCTGAGCACCGAATACTGATGGCTTGATAATGCACCCTTAATTAATTGCTGAGCACCGAATACTGATGGCTTAATAATACACCCTTAGTTATTTGCTAAGCATTGAATACTGTTGACTTGATAATGCACACTTAGTTAGTTGCTGAGCATTGAATACTGATGGCTTGATAATGCACCCTTAGTTAATTGATAAGCATTGAATACTGATGACTAGATAATGCACTCTTAGTTATTTGCTGAGCACCGGATACTGATAGCTTGATTATGCACCCTTAGTTAATTGCTAAGCATTGAATACTGATGGCTAGATAATGCACTCTTAGTTAATTGCTAAGCATTGAATACTGATGGCTTGATAATGCACCCTTAGTTAATTGCTAAGCATTGAATATAGATGGCTTGATAATGCACCCTTAGTTAATTGCTAAGCATTGAATACTGATGGCTTGATAATGCACCCTGAGTTAATTGCTAAGCATTGAATACTGACGGCTAGTGATAAACCGAAATGCCTCTGCAATGTATGTGCATAATAGCAAGAGTCAGATCCCACATTCAATATTTAGTCCATAATCGAAATACCTATTTCGTATGACAGTCAGCACTGATTTCAAATGTATACAAAATAAGAATGATTAAAAAAACAAGATGATTTTTTGCAGTTTTCAATGATATCAGCAAGACATTGTGATGTTTTATACATAAAATCCTAATCAATGACCATTATTCTTTATCCAAATGAATTCCAAGTCGTTTCCAGTGTATGTATCTCAGTCACGATTTGATTGCGCCTGTTCATTTGAACACCATGGGAATGTAATTGGCCTCTAAACACCTAAAAGTTATGTCAAGAGAACAAAATAAGCAGCCAAAAGACGGAGGAACAAGTAACAAGTAGTAACACTACTGTGTTAACTGCATGCACCGTTCAAAAGTCCGCTCGAGCTTCAAAGCTAAAACAATGATAACGTAAAAAAATCACAAATGATAGCAGGTCAATTGTTATGCAAAACTATGCTGAACTGATTCGGGAATTTTAGAAGCTTGAGACGTGAAAATGAGGTAAACTGGAACCAAACGAGCTGTGAGCAGGTGATGCTGTAAATCTCCATACGTTCTTCCAAAGAGCTCATTATCGATTTTATATATGAACAAAACTCTTCGAAATTCCATTGCGGATTAAGCGGACTTAAAAACCTAAATGTTCACTAAATTGCTCGCATAGTACAAATATTTACTGAAGAAAAAACCTGTTGCTGGAATTAGATCTTTAAAAAACTACTGAACTAAAACCAATTAAACCTCTTTCGATTAAATTTAAACGATGCAGAGCAGCATACAGAACTGCTGCTATTCAAGAATCATAATGTCATTGTGAAATTTGTTCATCTCGGTTCGTTTCATCCGAGTTATGGCGAATAAAAGCGAGATGCGGGGTAACGTCTAGAAGGCCATAATTAAATACAGTTTTTATCAAATGAGGGCATGTGACCCGCAGCTGCGGCCTTCCACCAACACACACACACATTTAACATTAATATCTCAGCAACCAGACAAACATTTACACAACCATGGCACAGGTTATTCACTTCCTAGTTATAAATAACCATGCCAAATATAGAACTTTACGAATAAAACTGGAGAAATAAAAAAATGGAATGAGAGCGATGACAGATTAAGCGCTATTAACTGATCAATAGTGATGATCCTTGCAGTGTTTGTGTGAGACAAGTGAAATAGCCAGCTTGGAGACGTCTGCGTTATCATATGTCTTTTGCTCGTTGCTAGAATTACCATGCAACGTTAGTTTGGTGACAAAGTTACCATGTGACGTTAGTTTACCGCACAGTTACCATGCATCGTTTAACAGTGTGCTCTCACTCTCACCATGCGACGTTACTCTGGTGCCACAGGTACCATGCAGCGATTGTTTGATACCACAATTACCATGTACTGCTAGTTGGGGCCATAGTGAACTCTGCAGCGTTTGATTGGTCCCACATATTACACTTACCATGCAGCGCAATTTTACTACCACTGTTACCCTGTAGAGTTGGCTTAGTGCCAGAGTTATACCATACAACGGCCACGCTTGTTATGCAGCCTTAGTTTGCTCCCGCTGACACCACGCAGTGTTACTTTGGTGCCGTAGTTACCATGCAACCGTTTAGTTTTGATGTTACACTTCAATAGTATGCATTGGTATTTGGGTTCCATAGTTACCACGCAAAGTTTGTTTGGTGGCACTGCTATCATGCAACTTCAGTTTTTTCCACACTCGCCATGCAGCGTTAGTTTGGCACCACATACAGTTACGATGTAGCGTCAGTTTTTCGTCAGGGTTTATTACATAGTCCGTTGGTCTTGCATTTACCATGTATCGCCAGCTATATTCAAGTCATCTTGCAGCATCAGTTCAGTCTCTCAGCTTCTTTCCCCATATGTCATGTTGTAGTCGTTTACATGTACTATTGCAACGTGAGTTTAGCCCCTAAGCTAAACGCAAAATAATCCTGATCATACATGTTATTAATTTTCTGATATAAAATGAATTTCTTCCTACATTTTGCAGCTTACATGCTTGCAGTATGGGTTGCCATTCTGAAAGCAACCGTAAGCCTGAAAATTTGCCAGAAAATATAAGTGTGATATATCTTTTCTGCCAGAAAGCTATCGTAATCCTACATGTACATAGGAATATTGATGAGAATGACACCAGGGAACATATTATCTCACTCATCATGGGCTGTACATGGCCACTTACTTGTAGTAATTTATCTTCCCAAAACATATCCAACACTCATATTTGAATACCCGGCTAATCTATCATCACGTGGGCCTATTGAAGAGGGTGACACATGTGTATTTCCGATTCTTTATTATCAGGGTCTCTGAAGCACGGTTAATATTAGAATAATTGCTCGTACAATCTCTGGAGATTGATACGTCAACAGCTAACCCTCCGAGAAGGCAAAACATAGTGTTCGCAGCATTACAAGTTCACGAAGAAATGCATAGGCATACCTTCAAAATATCAATACAGATGACAAAATTAACTTACAGGGACACAACTGCCACGTCAGGTGTACGGGCCTTGAATTACATGTGATTGCCATGGGTCTACATCATATGCGTATCAAATAAGATTTTCGTTAGGGGAGATATTTCAGATATGTGAAAGCGTTAGTGTTGTCTTTCTGAATTCAAAAAACCTTCAGGAAAGTTTAAGATAAATATATATCTACTATCATATGATAAGGTGTACGCTGTACATACCTTTTCCGGACAAATAAACACTTTTGACCTCAACTCATCAGGCCGCTTCGTATTTACTTGAGCGAATACAGTGTAGTTGTGGACCCAAGATTTTAGTTTGGCAAAGCTAAGATCAGTTCTGGCATAATTTGATGTTGGCCCGTGACCATTTAACTGTTTATGACTGATTGGCTCCGATGGGGGCACATTTATTACCATCCCCCATATGATGGTCTGCACAAACCATATCACCCCTACGTGAAAGCTTGCTCTGAGTAACTAGTACTTAAGGGTTCTGTTTCAGATAACAGCCAATCCACGAGTGACGAGCGAGACTGGTTTGCCTTCTTTGTGAAAACTGGTTGTGTATTCCAACGCAACCCCGACATTATGCGAAGATTTGATGCTCGAAAGTATATAACATATGGGTTTCTCTTATGTCATATACGAAGCATTTGAACACCAAAAAGTAAATCGGTTGCTCCCTTATGGCAGTCTCGCTCCCAGTTAGCGGTATGGAATTGTCAGGCGAACCATGATGATGCTCGGCGACATATCCTTTAACTTTCATGAATAGCGGACATGGACAGATTCAGCTACTGTGACTTTGCTGCTGTCCAGATGCTGTGACCTGTGACAAAAAAAAACAATAAACTTGTTTGGATTCATAATTCAGCCGTCGTTCATAATCCACATACCTATTCTATATTCCATATAAGAGTATTAGCACCAAATTCAAAAAGACAATCATAGTATGCATAAACATAGGTTAGTTTCCTGCAAGAGAGAAGCGGTCAACAGTTTTCAGTGATGCCGGCAAGACATTATGATGTTCCAAAAATATCAAATCCGTATCGCTGATCAGTATTCTTAATCCATAATATTCATTGTACAGTCGTAGTAGTAGGAAAAGAGTAAATTGCCTATTGTTTGTGGAGCGCTCACTTCCGGTTGTGTGGGGCGCTGCCTCAGCCAATCAGACGCGAGTATTTTGACCGGGTGCATTATGGGACATATCCAAGATGGCGGCATCTGCCTTCTGGTTCAAGATGGCGGCACGTATGTTCAAGATGGCGGCACGTCCGGTGTCGAAAAGTGGCCATTTTGTCGGGATGTGGTCATCTAGTGTCGAAAACTGGACCCGGTATGGATCCCGCTAGACGTTTTGGGGTCTAGGGCAGCCACTAATGGTCCAATAGGGTCATATGAGGTATCAATGTGAAGCATTCGTGGGGGCATCTGACTGGACTAGCGGCTCGGGCGTTGTCACTATTCTGCGCATGCGCAGACAGGGAATTGTGGGAAAAGGGTATGGAAATAGACGTTTTGGGATCTAGGGGAGCCCCTAATGGGCCGATGGAGTCGTATGAGGTATCAATGTGAAGTCTATGTGAGGGGGCATCTGACTGGACTAGTGGCTCGAGCGTTGTCACCATTCTGCGCATGCGCAGACAGGGAATTGTGGGAAAAGGGTATGGAAATAGACGTTTTGGGATCATATGAGGTATCAATGTGAAGCATTCGTGAGGGGGCATCCAGTCATGGGTGGGTGCATGTAAAATTTTTCCTGAAAAAAAAACGGAACACGGACTTTATCGAAAAATCCGGGAAAATGCCTATATGGGTATGGGGGTATATAGGTCGCCGGGCTTAACGGGGCTTGCCTATCAATAGAGTTATCTCCCCCTAGTTCCAGTGTGGGTGTAGATAAAATTTTTCCTGAAAAAATACGGAACACGGACTTTATCCTAAATTACGGAAAATGCCTATATGGGGTATGGGGGGTAGAGGACCATCCTGGGAAACCTACTTCTCGACATTTGCGGTATAGGTTGTGGGGTCTCGTTTTCTTAGTCTCGTCAAGACAAACATGATAGGAAGTGTCGCGGAGCGAATCGGTGAAATTTTTGAAAAAGTACCATACAGCCCATATAGACCCATATAGGCCCATACTGGGGGTATAGGACCAATGTTTGTCCCACTGGGAAACCTGCTTCTATACATTTGCGGTATGGTTGTTTGGATTTGTTTTCTTAGTCTCGTCAAGACAAACATGATAGGAAGTGTCGCGGAGCGAATCGGTGAAATTTTTGAAAAATTACCATACAGCCCATATGGACCCATATAGTCCCATACTGGGGGTATAGGACCAATGTTTGTCCCACTGGGAAACCTACTTCTAGACATTTGCGGTATGGTTGTTTGGATTTGTTTTCTTAGTCTCGTCAAGACAAACATGATAGGAAGTGTCGCGGAGCGAATCGGTGAAATTTTTGAAAAAAGTCACCGAGACCCATATAGACCCATATACGGTAATTCCCCTAATAATTCAATCACAGGAAGTTCACTTTTCAACTCTGTTATTCAAACACAGAGAAAAAGTAACACTCCCATCCTTCATTCAAATTGAAGAAAAGTCATATGGTGACAAAATGGGACACTTTGTAGCTGGTGCCATCAAGAATATTCCCAGATAAAAGCTATTTTTGCTGCACTTCCAGTGATCGAATTATTAGGGGAATTACCGTAGTCCCATACTGGGGGTATAGGACCAATGTTTGTCCCACTGCGAAACCCACTTCTAGACATTTGCCGTATGGTTGCTTGGATTTGTTTTCTTAGTCTCGTCAAGACAAACATGATAGGAAGTGTCCCGGAGCAAATCGGTGAAATTTTTGGAAAAAGTCACCGAGGCCTGGGTAGGCTCATAGAGACTCATATACTGGAGTATAAGCCCAATGCATGTATAAATCCATACTGGGTGGACGTGTTGGGGGCTAGGTGGGCCACTAATGGTCCAATCGTGTCGTATGAGGTCTTATTTTGAAGCTCGTATGCAGGAGCACTTGTCTACACTAATGGTTTGTCCGTGTTCAATAGTCTGCGCATGCGCAGCCTGGCCGTAGTAGAGAAAGCAGGCATTTTTGGGGTATGTGGGTGTGTGTTTGGGATAGAGATGGGCTATTCACGGTTCGAATGGGTCGTGTGAGGTATCAATGTGAAGCTTGTGTGGGGTAGAGTCAGAATGGCGTGTTTTTAAACGCAAGTCGCGTCAATCTGCGCATGCGCAGTCTGGTCGTAGTAGAGAAAGCAGGCATTTTGGGGGGTATGTGGGTGTGTGTTTGGGGTAGAGATGGACCGCTATGGGTCCGAATGGGTCGTGGAAGGTGTCAAAGTCAAGCTTGTGTGGGTTAGAGTCAGAATGGTGTGTTTTTGAGTGCAAGTCGCGTTAATCTGCGCATGCGCAGTTGGTTGTAGTAAGTAAAGTGGGTATTTTGGGGCAGTGAAAGGAAGGTATTCGGTGTAGAGATGGGCCATCCTTGGTCCGAATGCGTCCTGGGAGGTGTCATTTTGTAGCTCTCGGGGTGTAGACCCCGATTTGGGGGCTGTTCACATCATCTGTGACGTCATTGGTGACGTCATCAGTACGAGTAGTAGCGAAAATGTGCATTTTGGGGCAGTGAAGGAAGGTATTTGGGGTAGGGATGCTTCATCCTCAGTCCGAATGCGTCGTGTGGGGTGTCATCTTGTAGTTCTCGGCGAGCAGACCTCGATTTGAGGGCTTTCCACAGCATCTGTGACGTCATTGGTGACGTCATCAGTAGGAGTAGTAGCGAAAGTGAGCATTTTGGGGCAGTGAAGGATGGTATTTGGTGTAGAGATGGACCATCCTTGGTCCGAATGCGTCATGGGAGGTGTCATGTTGTAGCTCTCAGGATGTAGACCCCAATTTGAGGGATATCCACAGCATCTGTGACGTCATTGGTGACGTCATCAGTACGAGTAGTGCAAGTCGCGTCAATCTGCGCACGCGCAGTTGGTTGTGGTAAGTAAAGTGGCCATTTTGGGGCAGTGAAGGAAGGTATTTGGGGTCGAAGTGGACCATCCTTGGTCCGAATGCGTCCTGGGAGGTGTCATTTTGTAGTTCTCGGGGTGTACATTCCGATTTGAGGGATGTTCCCGTCATCTGTGACGTCATCGATGACGTCATCAGTAGGAGTAGTAGCCAAAGTGTGCATTTGGGGGCAGTACAGGAAGGTATTTGGTGTAGAGATGGACCATCCCTGGTCCGATTGTGTCGTGGGAGATGTCATTTTGTAGCTCTCGGGGTGTAGAGCCCGATTTGAGGGATGTTCGCGTCATCTGTGACGCCATCGGTGACGTCATCAGTACGAGCAGTAGGGAAAGTGAGCATTTTGGGGCAGTGCTGGAAGATATTTTGGGTAGAGAGGGGCCATTCGCAGTCCGAATGCGTCGTGGGGGTGTCATCTTGTAGTTCTCGGGGTGCAAACCCCGATTTGAGGGCTGTCCACAGCATTTGTGACGTCATTGGTGACGTCATCAGTAGGAGTAGTAGCGAAAGTGAGCCTTTCGGGGCAGTGAAGGAAGGTATTTGGGGTAGAAATGGACCACTATTGGTCCGAATGTGTCATGGGAGGTGTCATGTTGTAGCTCTTGGGGTGTAAACCCCGATTCGAGGCATGTTCGTGTCATCTGTGACGTCATCGGTGACGTCATCAGTAGAAGTAGTAGCCAAACAGAGCATTTTGGGGCAATGAAAGAAGGTATTTGGTGTAGAGATGGACCATCCTTGGTCAGAATGCGTCCTGTGGTGTGTCATCTTGTAGCCTTCGGGGTGGAGATCACGATTTGGGGAAGTCCACAGCATCTGTGACGTCATTGGAGACGAAACCAGTACAAGTAGTAGCTAAAGTTAGCATTTGGGGCAGTGAAGGAAGGTATTTGGTGTAGAGATAGACCATCCATATCTGTCATGCATGATACCAAATCTGTGCTGTATTATACCATATGTCCTGAATTATACCATATCTGTGCTGTATTATACCATATCTGTCCTGTGTTATACAATATCTGTCTGTATTATACCAAGTCTGTCCTGTATTGTACAATATTTGTCCTCTATTATACCATATATGTCCTGTATTATACCAAATCTGTCCTGTATTATACAGTATCTGTCCTTTATTATACCAAATCTGTGCTGTATTATAGCATATCTATACTGTATTGTACCATATATCCTGTATTTTACAATATATGTTCTCTATTATACAATATTTGCCCTATATTATACCATATCTGTGCTGTATTATACCATATGTGATGTATTATACAATATCTGTCCTGTATTATACCATATCTGTGCTGTATTGTATGATATATGTCCTGTGTTATACCATATCTGTGCTGTATTTACAGTATGTCCTGTATTGTACCATATATGACCTGTATTATACCATATCTGTCCTGTATTATACAATGTTTGTCCTCTAATATACCATATCTGAGATGCATTATACCATATGTCTGTGCTGTATTATATCATATCTGTCCTGCATTATGCCAAATATGTGCGGTATTATACCATATCTGTGCTGTATTATCCCGTGTCTGTACTGTATTATACAGTATCTGCCCTGTATTGTTTCATATACGTCCTGTATTATACCATATCTGTCTTATATTATACAATGTTTGTCCTCTATTGTATCATATCTGTCAGGCATTATACCATATATATGTGCTGCGCCGGATTTGGTATAATGCACGACAGATGTTGTATAATACAGCACAGATATGTTATAATTCAGGACAGATATGGTATAGTACAGCACAGATTCGGTATAACGCAGGGCAGATATGGTATAATACAGCACATATATATGGTATAATGCATGACAGATATGATATAATAGAGGACAAACGTTGTATAATACAAGACAGATATGGTATAATACAGGACATATATGGTACAATACAGGACAGATACTGTATAATACAGTACAGACACGGGATAATACAGCATATATCTGGTATATTGAATGACGGATATGGCATAATACAGGACAGATACTGTATAATACAGCACAGATATGGTACAACACAGGACATATATGATACAATACAGCACAGATACTGTATAATACAGTACAGACACGGGATCATACAGCACAGATATGGTATAATACCGCACATATTTGGCATAATGCAGGACAGATATGGTATAATACAGCACAGATATATGGTATAATTCATCTCAGATATGGTATATTAGAAGACAAACATTGTATAATACAGGACAGATATGGTATAATACAGGTCATATATGATACAATACAGGCCAGATACTGTACAATACAGCACAGATATGGTATAATACAGGACAGATATTGTATAATACATCACATATGGTATAATACAGCACAGCTATGGTATAATAGAGGGCAAATATTGTATAATACTGCACAGATTTTATATAATACAGGACATATACTGTATAATACAGCACAGATTTTGTATAATACAGAACTTATATTGTATAATAGAGGACAAACATGGTACCATACAGGATAGATTTGGTAAAATACAGAACGGATATTGTATAACACAGAACAGATATGGTATAATACAGCACAGATATGGTATAATTCAAGACAGATATGGTATAATACAGCACAGATTTGGTATAATGCACGACAAATATTGTATAATAAAGCACAGATATGTTATAATTCAGGACAGATATGGTATAGTACAGCACAGATTTGGTATAATGCAGGACAGATATGGTATAATACAGCATATATATATGGTATAATGCATGACAGATATGATACAATAGAGGATAAACATTGTATAATATAAGACAGATATGGTACAATAAGGACATATATGCTACAATACAGGGCAGATACTGTATAATACAGTACAGACACGGGATAATACAGCACAGATATGGTATAAATATCGCACATATTTGGTACAATGGAGGAAAGATATGATATAATACAGCACAGACATATGGTAAAATGCATCTCAGATATGGTATATTAGAGGACAAACATTGTATAATACAGGACAGATATGGTGTAATACAGGTTATATATGGTACAATACAGGACATACTGTAAAATACAGTACAGATATGGTATAACACAGGACATATATCATACAATACAGCACAGATATGGTATAATACAGGACAGATATTGTATAATACATCACATATGGTATAATACCGCACAAATATGGTATAATAGAGGGCAAATATTGTATAATACATAACATATATTGTAAAATACAGGACATATGGTACATTACAGTATAGATATGCTATAATACAGCACAGATTTGGTATAATAAAGGACAGATACTGTATAATACAGGACAGATTTGGTATAATACAGGACATATATGGTATAATAGAAGACAAATATTGTACAATACAGGACAGACTTGGTATAATACAGACAGATATTGTATAACACAAGACAGATATGGTATAATACAGCACAGATATGGTATAATTCAGGACAGATATGGTATAATACAGCACAGATTCGGTATAATGCATGACAGATATGGATGGTCTATCTCTACACCAAATACCTTCCTTCACTGCCCCAAAATGCTAACTTTCGCTACTACTTGTACTGATTTCGTCACCAATGACGTCACAGATGCTGTGGACTTCCCCCAAATCGTGATCTCCACCCCGAAGGCTACAAGATGACACCCACAGGACGCATTCTGACCAAGGATGGTCCATCTCTACACCAAATACCTTCTTTCATTGCCCCAAAATGCTCTGTTTGGCTACTACTCCTACTGATGACGTCACCGATGACATCACAGATGACGCGAACATGCCTCAAATCGGAGTATACACCCCAAGAGCTACAACATGACACCTCCCATGACACATTCGGACCAATAGTGGTCCATCTCTACCCCAAATACCTTCCTTCACTGACCCAAAAGGCTCACTTTCGCTACTACTCCTACTGATCACGTCACCAATGACGTCACAAATGCTGTGGACAGCCCTCAAATCGGGGTTTGCACCCCGAGAACTACAAGATGAAACCTCCCACGATGAATTCGGACTGAGAATGGCCCCTCTCTACCCAAAATACCTTCCTGCACTGCCCCGAAATGCTCACTTTCGCTACTACTCGTACTGATGACGTCACCGATGGCGTCACAGATGACGCGAACATCCCTCAAATCGGGGTCTACACCCCGAGAGCTACAAAATGACACCTCCCACGACACAATCGGACCAGGGATGGTCCCTCTCTACACCAAATACCTTCCTGTACTGCCCCAAAATGCGCACTTTGGCTACTACTCCTACTGATGACGTCATCGATGACGTCACAGATGACGGGAACATCCCTCAAATCGGAATGTACACCCCGAGAACTACAAAATGACACCTACCAGGACGCATTCGGACCAAGGATGGTCCATCTCGACCCCAAATACCTTCCTTCACTGCCCCAAAATGGCCACTTTACTTACTACAACCAACTGCGCATGCGCAGATTGACGCGACTTGCACTTAAAACACACCATTCTGACTCTACCCCACACAAGCTTCACTGTGACACCTTCCACGACCCATTCGGACCCATAGCGCTGCATCTCTACCCCAAACACACACCCACATACCCCACAAAATGCCTGCTTTCTCTACTACGGCCAGGCGGCGCATGCGCAGACTATCGAACACGGACGAACCATTAGTCCAGGCGGATGCTCCTGCGTAAGAGCTTCAAAATAAGACCTAATACGACACCATTGGACCAATAGTGGCCCACCCATACCCCAAAACGTCCACTCCGTATGGATTTATACATACATTGGGCTTATACTCCAGTATAGGCCTATGGGCCTACCCAGGCCTCGGTGATTTTTTCAAAAATTTCACCGTTTCGCTCCGGGACACTTCCCATCGTGTTCTAAATGACGAGGCGTGAACAACAAATCCAAACAACCATACCGCAAATGTATAGAAGTAGGTTTCCCAGTGGGACAAACATCGGTCCTATACCCCTAGTATGGGACTATATGGGTCTATATGGGTCTCGGTGACTTTTTAAAAAATTTTCACCGTTTCGCTCCGGGACACTTCCTATCGTGTTCTAAATGACGAGACTAAGAAAACAAATCCAAACAACCATACCGCAAATGTATAGAAGTAGGTTTCCCAGTAGGACAAACATTGGTCCTATACCCCAGTATGGGACTTTATGGGTCTATATGGGCTCGGTGATTTTTTTCAAAAATTTCACCGTTTCGCTCCGCGACACTTCCTATCATGTTTGTCTTGACGAGACTAAGAAAACGAGACCCCACAACCTATACCGCAAATGTCGAGAAGTAGGTTTCCCCGAATGGTCCTATACTCCCACCCCATACCCCATATAGGCATTTTCCCGTAATTTAGGATAAAGTCCGTGTTCCGTATTTTTTTCAGGAAAAATTTTACATACACCCACCCTGGAACTAGGGGGAGATAACTCTATTGATAGGCAAGCCCCGTTAAGCCCGGCGACCTATATACCCCCCCACACCCCATATAGGCATTTTCCCGGATTTTTCGATAAAGTCCGTGTTCCGTATTTTTTTTTTCAGGAAAAATTGTACATGCACCCACCCCACTGACTGGATGCCCCTTCACATAGGCTTCACATTGATACCTCATACAACTCCATTGGACCATTAGTGGCTCCCCTAGCTCCAAAACGTCTAGCGGAACCCATACAGGGTACAGTTTTCGATACTAGGTGACCACATCCCGACGAAATGGCCAGTTTTCGACACCGGATGTGCTGAAATCTTGAACATACGTGCCGCCATCTTGGATATGGCCCATAATGCACCGGGTCAAAATACTCGCTTCTGATTGGCTGAGAGCTCTGTGACGGATTCGAAATACTCGCTTCTGATTGGACGAGAGCTTCGCATTGCGTCTGCGCATGCACAGAATGATATTCCTACCGCACACCCAACCCATCAGATGCCCCTTCACGAATGCTTCACGTTGATACCTCACTCGACCCCATTGGTCCAATTGGGGCTCCCTTAGATCCAAAACGTCTATTGTCATACCCTTGGGCCACCGCGCATGCGCAGAATGCCGATATGTCAACCCAACACCCAGCCCATCAGATGCCCTTTCACGAATGCTTCACTTTGATACCTCATATGACCCCATTGGACCATTAGGGGCTCCCCTAGCTCCAAAACGTCTATTTTCATACACTTTGGCCACCGCGCATGCGCAGAATGACCCTATTTCAACCCCACACCCAGCCCTTCAGATGCCCCTTCACGAATGCTTCACATGGATACCTCATATGACCCCATTGGCCCATTAGTGGCTCCCCTACATCTCAACACGTCTATTTCCATACCCTTTGGCCACCGTGCATGCGCAGAATGCCGATATTTCAACCCCACACCCAGCCCATTAGATGCCCCTTCACGAATGCTTCACTTTGATACCTCACTCGACCTAATCGGACCATTTTATCTAGGGACTACTTTTTCTCCGCGGAAGGTTTTTCCCGCGGCCGAATTACCGCCAAAACTGCTGCCAGACCGCATCACCGCGGATGAATACATTCCCTGCAGCAATTGGAACTCTCCTGTGTTGGAGGTAGCTTTTGGTCATTCTGCCGGAACTATGGGTGCACTCCACACTAGGCCACGGTTTCGCACAAATGGCCCCTCCCTAATTTCATAATAAGGAAGGTCGACTGTTTTTGACAGCGTGGTAATTCTTCTCTCCTTTCTACTGGCTGATATCTGTAGTTTCACCCTGCTAGACGTAACCATTTCTTCAAACGAGGATATAACAATTGCTTGCTTATCGCATCTACGCGCCACTACAGAGTTAATGGTTTCCGGAATTGAATATCAGGCAGGACAAAATCCTCACTTTTTCGGGGAACGAAAATGATGATTCCCTTATGGCGATAAAATTTTACAAAAAACGAGTAGGTCGACCCCCTGATTTTTTTCGCTTTTTAAAATGCCCGTTGGACGGAGAAACTTTCACAAGTCTAACAAGAAAATCATTTCGTTTGTTTTTCAGAAAAGTTGAAGAAGGTTTAAGGAGGATTGCACGTCTTTCCTTTTCAATTTGAATAACTCACTTGTCTCCTGGAATAATGGCATGGGTGTGCCCATTCAGAAAATATATACTTTCACAGGGGTTTTGTTAAAGATTTTACATATATTTGAGGCCGAAGACCCGAACCCATGTCTATTTTAACCGCACATCATTTAGGTGTGAAATGCACCCTATAGTACACTTGACCTCTCCTCCTCAAATCCTCCTCAAATGACCTCTACATCCGGGTGAAATGAGCTCCCATTTATGCTTTGTCTACTACTATGCTGTTTTAAGGGAATTTCCATTTACTATAATTGGGTAACTCCAGCAGATGAGCCACTCTGTAATAAAGCTACTGATCTGCCACGAATGAGTGTTTTCTATGGTATCCCTGTGTTCTTCTGTGCTTAGCACAGCCCTTTTGCATAATTGTGAAACTGGACTGAATATTCCCAGGCACCACGTACACTTCCATAACATCATACTTCCTATTTATTTGTGTTAATTTGCAAATTGAATACAGACCATGTGATATTCTACCGTTGAGATACAAGAACACTTTTACTGATACTGACCAATTCTAAATATTGATTAAGGTTCATACACACTGATTCAACAATCATAAAAATGTACTTATATCGATATCGTCTTTGTGAGAGAGAGCATGTTATTTCTATCAGTAACTCTGATATAACATCTAGTTGTTGTCATCGGTTGAAATGAAATAAAAAATGCTGACAAGATGTTACTCTGCCAATATTGCGGAGTAGTCGGAAATGAAGGTTAGACAGATTAGACAATATTTACGGTAGATATTAGACTTTATTACATATAAACCCGTCTTTCAGATGGTTCACTTTTTGTGCAAGTGACACGTGAATATGACCTCCAAGTTACATCATACAACTGGGATACAAAAACACCTTTGATATTAATAAACACTGCTGAAAATGCTGAAATGTATATGACAATGTTTGGATGATATCATAAGTAAATTGCGACCATTGAAGTACACGAACTTCCTTCTCTGGAAAGGAATATTTTTTATCAAGTTGATATTTGGATACGGACCCTGACTTATGTCATACATTACGATACAGAACCAAATCCCGAGTGTATATAACTCTGGCACATATACTAAGTTCAATATAATAAATTTCAGACACTTATGGCTATTAATAAGAAAGATATGCGAATTTATTTATACATGCCGCAGTTTTTCAATTGGGGGATTTTTTTGTGCAAATAACGCTTGGGTTTTACTCATAGTATTCGAATACAACTACGACCGTAGATATTTAAAAGAAAACTGCACTACATAGTGATGAAGAATAAATATTAGATGGGTTTAGATAGATGGGATCAATATTGCGAGATACATAGCAATTCCAATACATATACCCCCTTGTTCTCGTCAGATCACCGAAGTTAAGCAAAGTTAAGCTCGGTCAATACTTGGATAGGTGACCGTTTGCTGTACTGGGTGGGCTGATCAGTGTCCATGATAACAAGAACTGTGAGCACTCTCGTGTTCTGGCACATGTAGGCACGGTCGTAAAATGACTGAAACAAGGTTGAAAACGACGTTAAACCATACTACTCACTCACTCTCCATTTTTTTGAAGGGAGTATTGCTTTCAGTTAACATTTGGATATGGTCCCCAGGTGACGCCATACGATTGGATTACATACACGAATCATGATATTATATGAGTCTGCCATTATGCAGTATAGCTCAAACCGAGTGAGCTATAAACAAAAGTGACTGGGTTGTTTAAAGTCATCTACCCATTGTTCGGTGGAATAAAACGAAATATCTCCAGGGTGTCATTTCGGCAGCAATAAAAACAATCTGCACCACTTTGGAAGTCAACATCCATCCTGGTCGATACCCGCAATGATAATATAAAGTCATGGTACAGATAAAAATTATCTTGCCGGCAGGTGAGCAAATTTCCGAAATAAGGCTCCCGGATTATTGGCTCAATTCAGTTTTCTAGAAGTTCTTAAGGATGTCCGCTGCTGGTAAATCAATTAATTAACTTTTTGAATAAAGCGTTTTGTTGCATTCATATTTGTGTAATATGAGGAAAAACAAAGAAAAAATAAAGGTTGGTGTGCATTTTGTAGCTGTAGACACTGTTTAATGGACTGACCCATGCGCCACTAGATAACCCAACACATAGGGCATAACCTTGGTTTTAAAGCATATTCATGAAAAAAATCATATAAATAGTATTCAACTTTTTCTTGTATTCTAACTGTTTGAAGATAATCACAATATCTATCAAAATTTATCAATTTGGATGAATGTTGCTGCGCATAATTCCCGGCTAGAAAACTTTTCAAGAAAACCCCTATCTGTTAACCTAGGAAAGGGAGATAACCTAATGGAGAAAACCAGCAAAAACATGGAAAATGGCCGCCAAAGCCCAAACTACCAGCGGACTATCTTAAGCTGCCAATACTGAACATAAAAAAATATCATACAAATAGTATGCATCAAGAGTATCTTACATAAATTCGTCTTCTTGTAAGATAAACATATATACATCCAAGAAAACTGCAAAAATACTAATAATTTATAAATAGAAAAATCTGCTTGATTGAGAAAATTACTCATGATATAGATAATCTAACAGATTGTACTTCGTGAAATATTTCTTTTCGGGTGCTACAATTGCACAGGCGAATAGTTAATTTACGAAATTCAATAACGCTACCAAATTGAGTACAGAAATGCCCGCGTCCACCGATTCAATACCGGAAACAACAAGAATGCTTTAGCCCTGCTGATATTTATTTTTTCATTTTTATTTTAAGAGAACAGTTGTGAAAGGATTTTTGAATTCGATAATGTTTTTTTCCAAACTCTGATGCAATGTTATACCACAATGAAGGAACGCTGGCAAACTGGTTTAGGAAAATCAGATTAATTTGGCCTCATGACAACGAGTTTCCATGTTGACATCCTACTCTCTTAAAGAGAAGCCTGGTGACCCCCATTTTTATAAGTGTATCCAATTCAGCATTGTCCGAGGAAATTATCGAGGCAAAAATTGATATTTTAACTTCTTAACAAATTTGAGATTTTACTATGAAAATACAGGCATTTTTCATGGAATTCCTGTCTGATCCCATTTATTAGAGTCGGGTAAAACCCTTATAGTAGACCGTATACATTTCCTAGATTATGCAAAAATAAGCAAGGTGACCGAATTGCATCTTTGCTTTGTGTTGAAGGTTTCTGCTTACCTGTACCTCTTGTGCTCACCTCTTGCCTTAAAGTGCAATCACTTCCCGATTCTCCTTTTCAATTCTAATGTGTTTTTTCATGAGCGAAATACGCAACGTTAGGCGATAGACTACCTACCTTACTTCTCACCACAATTAGACGACACATATAGGTATAGATTATCTTCACTTGGTTTCCTTGCGGAATTTGGCTAATTGATCTAATTAAATACAATCAGGTTAGTTTTTTTTTTCTCTCGCAATGTTCAATATGTATATAATCATGTGATAGCCTTATATAAATGTAGAAATCATGTGTGTTATATCGAAACGCTAACCCATAACACTTCATGGTCACATAAATTTTATATCTTTTGTTATTGATTTTGGTTACTAATGACTAGTGGTGACTTTGGTTACTGGTGTTACTAATTTTTTTAGCACTTTCCGTTTGTTATTGAAACCAGCTACATTTTTTTCTGAAATTGTGCTTTGTTATTGTTTATAATATCGGTTTGATCTTTTGTTACCCACTCCCCTTCTTGTTTCTAGGACACGCACTGTTCCCACTCTGAATCACTAAATTTTACAAGAATATCCTACGTCCTTGTACAAAAATAACAGGTACACTGTACAATGATCCTCTGAGATTTCAGCAAATTCACTCGCAAAAATCCTTTGCAAAGAACGTTCTAACTTTTATGGCGTCGTCACGCCACCTATCGTCGAGACAGTGAACCGAAACTGCCGCCTTTCAACTTAAGATGCCCCTATTGAACAAAGCCTTGTAACAACAACCAATGGCACAGTTGTTGCAATTGCGACAATTGCGTCATCAGCAGTTGTCATGTCATCAACTAATGTCACAACGCGCAGGCGACTCTCACTGGGTGAAATGTACTGGTTTCCAAAAATGCGGATTCTTGGCGGAAACCAGTTGGAAACTGTAACACCCCATTTCCAGCTTGTTTCCGTGATGCGGAAACCAGTGGAAACAGGTGTTTTTGTTTCCGCCAAGAATCCGGTGCACGGAAACTGGACAGAAACCTGTTGTTAAATTTCCGCCCAGATTACGCTTCAGCGGAAACTGGTGGGAAACTGATGTTAGTTTCCGCTCTGTTCCCAATGCACCGGAAAAGGACTGAAAACTGGTACTGAAGTTTCCGACCTGTTTCCGCTCGAGCAGAAACAGCTCGGAAACCAACGCGAGTTTCCCCCATGTTTCCAATCCAGCGGAAATAGACTGGAAACCGCTATTCAAGTTTCCAGCCGGTTTCCGCTTGAGCAGAAACAGATCGGAAACTGACCTAGGTTTCCGCCAAGATTCCGTTACATGGAAACTGGACAAAAACCTGTTGTCAAATTTCCGCCCAGATTCCACTCCAGCGGAAACTGGTCAGAAACTGATGTCAGTTTCCGCTCTGTTTCCAATGCAGCAGAAATGGACTGGAAACTGGTATTGAAGTTTCCGACCTGCTTGTGAAATGGCTCGGATACCAACGCGAGTTTCCGCTCTGTTTCAAATCCAGCGGAAATGGACCGGAAACTGCTATCAAGTTTCTAGCCTGTTTCCGGTTGCGCAGAAACAGGTCGGAAACTGACATAGGTTTCCGCTAAGATTCCGGTGCACGGAGACTGGACGGAAAGCTGTCCTTAAATTTCCGCCCAGATTACGCTTCAGCGGAAACGGGTGGGAAACTGATGTTAGTTTCCGCTCTGTTTTCAATGCATCGGAAATGGACTAAAAACTGGTGCTGGAGTTTCAGACCTGTTTCCGCTCGAGCAGAAACAGCTCGGAAACCAACGCGAGTTTCCCCCATGTTTCCAATCCAGCGGAAATAGACTGGAAACTGCTATTCAAGTTTCCAGCCAGTTTCTACTCGAGCAGAAACAGATCGGAAACTGACCTAGGTTTCCGCCAAGATTCCAGTACATGGAAACTGGACAAAAACCTGTTGTTAAATTTCCGCCCAGATTCCGCTTCACCGGAAACTGGTCAGAAACTGATGTCAGTTTCCGCTCTGTTTCCAATGCATCGGAAATGGACTTAAAACTGGTGCTGGAGTTTCAGACCTGTTTCCGCTCGAGCAGAAACAGCTCGGAAACCAACGCGAGTTTCCCCCATGTTTCCAATCCAGCGGAAATGGACTGGAAACTGCTATTAAGTTTCTAGCCTGTTTCCGGTTGCGCAGAAATAGGTCGGAAACTGACATAGGTTTGCGCTAAGATTCCAGTGCACGGAGACTGGACGAAAAGCTGTCCTTAAATTTACAACGAACAGTATACCAAGAATTTCTACAAGAGCATCAGAGGAGCAGTTTTGAGCGCACGTCAATTAAGGAACTATTAAATCGATGAGCCATGTGTATATAGTAGGCCTAATTGTTACCCGTAGGCCCGCTGTTTATTTTGCATGGGCCTATGCCCTACAACATCTGTACATGAATATTGAGTCTGCAATAACGTAGACTCTATTATTATTATTATTATTTCTAGTTTGTAAATTGAGGTCTTAAGAAAATAAATAAAGACACGATAGACGTTGGACTAATTAGGTAATTTTGTGGCTAACTTTGTTATGATACTGTCCTGTATATGTATTTTAGTCCACTGTGCCTGTTAAACTTCCATCATTTGCCAGAATAATTTCTTGAGGCCTTTGTGCTGGCATCCATTTGGGCACTCAAAATATAACAAAGATACAAGCTTGAGCTCCCATGTGCACAGCAATATTGAAACATATTTCCAAGAAATGCTTCGCCCATGTCGAAGAGATATAAGAAAGCAACACAGTTTTATATATATTAACTAATCAAATTATTTAACATTTACAGTATAATGGAAAATATATTGAACATTTGTTTTTGAATTCTCCAAAAGTATTTTGGGGATGAATATTCACTATACCTGTCAGATAGGCATTTAAACCAAAGTCATTGCATCAAGCCAGTGACTGCGATGCAGTCTATTCAGGAAACATGTCTTTCAAATGTAAATGAGTGGCAGGCTGCCTCTGACAATCTTGACTGGCAGAAACTTTTGTTTGGGGCTTTGAGTATTTGCATACAAATTGGGATCTGGATTCTACAGGTGACCTGCATTTACAAGCCCATTGCATTGATTCCTTCAGTGTTTCCCAGTTCTTTGGCTTTGGAAGAATATTTGCATATGAACTTGGGTGTATGCTTTAGCCTGCAAGACCTTGCCACCCTGTCTGTAACTGAACAGTGGGACTTTCTCCACCACAGATACCATGAGCACAAAGGCTGGGCAATTCTATTTGAACAATTTAGGTGTTTTTACTATCAAGTGTGCAAAATGCAATGTCTATGGAGAATTGAAGAAAACAGATTTTCTAAATTGTGAGAATTATCCATCATATTATCTTTGGTGTTGTGCTGTTTTGCAAGGTTTTAATCAAAACAGT
>JAVTVY010045207.1:0-20818 GCA_036873755.1 Hanleya hanleyi | reverse complement strand
AGGCTTATTGGATGATACGTACACGGCTGTAGCCAGCCAGCTATCTGCCATTACTGGGTTCTTGCTCTACTTTTATAGACTCCGGTTGGATTACCACGTGATATGATCAGCCAATCAGAATGACGGAAATGGCCCTATCTCGAAAGGCTGGGCGAAATTAGAAACAGTGATAACAAATTATAACTGTAAATTTAGTTAACCAACATTTGTACAAGAGATTTACATAGATAATTGTATATAAGGAATTTATTAAATTGGTTATAACTGCTCTAGTTTACTAGAAACGATCATTAGTTTTTGTCACAAAAACTAGTCCAGGCATGACGTTTACGATCCTCACGCCACAGATTTCGGGGGTCACTTCACATGGCAAAATTTCTATAGCTCACACAATAATCCAGCAAGTGCCAGTAACAATGAACAACTGCAGACGTATTTAAAAAGCATGGAAATAATGTTTTTGACAACAGATTGTCAACTCACAGTCAGAATTGTCCGGAACCAAAGTCAAATTTACCACGGACAAAATCTACAGCAATCGGGTTACCAGTGGTGTTGGCGAAGGCAAAGCTCATCACGAAAAATAGTTCCAAGTGAAACTTTAGTCTACGACTGAATAACCACGCAATATAACGTAATTATTTTCAGAACTCTTAATTGAGAATACAAGAATAACTAATTTCCATCGAATTCCTCAGGATGGCATGAATTTATGAATGTTAGTTTGACCCAGTTTCCTTCGCTAAACACAACATGGCCGCCCCGAGTGGCGGGCCAGAAAAACACAGTTCTGACACCTCGCAAATGTTGTGTCAGACGATTACAATTCACAATGGATTTACGCTATGGTGATATATAAAATGCAGACAATGTCCGGAAACTCCAGTCTCTGTCCCAGGTAAGTAAATCCCGTCAAAAGTATCTCAACACAAGCTTATTCAGGGTTGTCACACACGTTGGCCACTCCCGGTATGGGATGCCCTGACACAAAACATTCCGGTTCATAAATTCCATTTATTCAGCGAATTCAAGTTAAAATATATAACAACACGTAGGCTCCTCCCTGTATGGGACGCCTAGTCCATATGGTAAATCCCAAATCCAGAATCACAGTGAAATAACTGGGACAATGATCGGTAAACTTTGCACCAGTGAAAATATTTACACACAAAAAAATAAATCCAGTAGGTCCACGTATATCACATAACACTGCTATGTTATAGAAAAATTTAACTCGAACATTCTTCTCCATGCTTGCTTCATTTTTCCTAGAAAACCCCTTAAAAATGTCGAAAAATGGTCAAATTCGGCTCAATTTCCAGAAAAATCTGTAAGAGCGATTTCAATTAAACTTCTTACTCACGTTCCCTGGTCCGGTCTCAACTTAAAAAGGCAAAAAAAAGGGGGTGTCAACCTAACCGTTTTTGTCAGATTTTCTTCCCGTAAATGAGTCCCGATTTTTAGGCACACCCAAGGGGCATAACTGAGGCAGGACAAACTTTACTCCATGATCCCGATCAGCGTGTAGACGAAGCCAGCACTCGATTTGTACGTACTCGTTTGCAGCGTTGATAATGCTGAACGGGATGGCATTATAGATATAAGCTATTAAGAAGACAAGAAGAATTATGATGTAGCAGAACAAGGGCAGTCTATCGTATTATGAAATTAGAGAGGGGCCATTACTACGAAACTGCGGAGGGCCACCTTAAGGGGCAGGATGTTTTTACGAAATTAATTATTCACATGTATCGTAATCTCAGAGTGTTTGCGAGTATGGCGGTATACAACACTTGCCAGTTATACATATTATTTTGGGAAATCCGACCGATAACTTTCCCCCTACCCCATCTTTGTTTTGATCAAATTTGCCAATTCTAGCAGGATTTTCGAGAACAAAACTCAAAATTAACCTATTTCTTCTTAATAATGGTCATCCATT
The DNA here is from genome assembly GCA_036873755.1 of Hanleya hanleyi. Lineage (NCBI taxonomy): Eukaryota > Metazoa > Mollusca > Polyplacophora > Lepidopleurida > Hanleyidae > Hanleya > Hanleya hanleyi. Next base: position 18,876 of record JAVTVY010045207.1, on the reverse strand, counting down.
CGGCAATATGAAGGCCGTGGTTACTTTTCCGCTTTCCAATGATAGCAGAAACGCGGGAAAATGCAAATAAGCGATGTAACCAAGTCAAATTATTAGTAATTTTGCACTCAATTTTCTCTTAGAAACATGGGAAATACTTCAGAAACTTGAGAAATAATTTGTAAAACCATAATAATATACATCCATTCCATCCTTTATGGACTGTAAATGGGTTCTCTTGTAAAGAAAATTTACACTGGCAAATTTATATCATTCTGATAGGACCTCGTTCTGCCATAATATCACCGAAATCTCAGTCCAGGGGGAGATAACTCCTGTATGGAATACAGTATGCAGTAACCTCAATTGTATACTAATGGACACACTGTGGATTATTTTAATCGAACTCCTGGTCTTCTTTCCACCTGCTTCCGAAAATAGAGCTTCAGGTATAACTAGGCAGTTAAAATTAAACAATCTGGCGTAATGATACATCTCCGCTCCGTAACGGAGTCTACATTAAGATAATGCATAGACTCCACTATTATAGGGTGCACTCCGGAGATTCTTTTATTCGGCATGGAATAGACTATGGGTCCGTTTTTCGGCCACCAGTTGTCGCAAAACCTTCAACCCAAATCACTTATATGTATATATTTTCTGAAAGAGCATGATGAAACTATTATTTTAAGATATAACACTGCTATGTTATAGAAAAATTTAACTCGAACATTCTTCTCCATGCTTGCTTCATTTTTTCCTAGAAAACCCCTTAAAAATGTCGAAAAATGGTCAAATTCGGCTCAATTTCCAGAAAAATCTGTAAGAGCGATTTCAATTAAACTTCTTACTCACGTTTCCTGGTCCGGTCTCAACTTAAAAAGGCAAAAAAAAAGGGGTGAAAACCTAACCGTTTTTTGTCAGATTTTCTTCCCGTAAATGAGTCCCGATTTTTAGGCACACCCAAGGGGCATAACTGAGGCAGGACAAACTTTACTCCATGATCCCGATCAGCGTGTAGACGAAGCCAGCACTTGATTTGTACGTACTCGTTTGCAGCGTTGATAATGCTGAACAGGATGGCATTATAGATATAAGCTATTAAGAAGACAAGAAGAATTATGATGTAGCAGAACAAGGGCAGTCTATCGTATTATGAAATTGAGAGGGGCCATTACTACGAAACTGCGGAGGGCCACCTTAAGGGGCAGGATGTTTTTTTTACGAAATTAATTATTCACATGTATCGTAATCTCAGAGTGTTTGCGAGTATGGCGGTATACAACACTTGGCAGTTATACATATTATTTTGGGAAATCCGACCAATAACTTTCCCCCTACCCCATCTTTGTTTGATCAATTTTGCCAATTCTAGCAGGATTTTCGAGAACAAAACTCAAAATTAACCTATTTCTTCTTAATAATGGTCATCCATTCGGCAATATGAAGGCCGTGGTTGCTTTTCCGCTTTCCAATGATAGCAGAAACGCGGGAAAATGCAAATAAGAGCTGTAACCAAGTCAAATTATTGGTAATTTTGCACAGAAACATGGAAATACTTCAGAAACTTGATAAATAATTCGTAAAACCATAATAATATACATCCATTCCATCCTTTATGGACTGTAACTGGGTTCTCTTGTAAAGAAAATTTACACTGGCAAATTTATATCATTCTGATAGGACCTCGTTCTGCCATAATATCCACCGAAATCTCAGTCCAGGGGGAGATAACTCCTGTATGGAGTACAGTATGCAGTAACCTCAATTGTATACTAATGGACACACTGTGGATTATTTTAATCGAACTCCTGGTCTTCTTTCCACCTGCTTCCGAAAATAGCGCTTCAGGTGTAACTAGGCAGTCAAAATTAAACAATCTGGCGTAATGATACATCTCCGCCCCGTAACGGAGTCTACATTAAGATAATGCATAGACTCCACTATTATGCCTTAAGGGGTGCACTCCAGAGATTCTTCCATTCAGCATGGAATAGACTATGGGTCCGTTTTTCGGCCACCAGTTGTCGTAAAACCTTCAACCCAAATGTATATATTTTCTGAAGAGCATGATGAAACTATTATTTTAAGATATAACACTGCTATGTTATAGAAAAATTAAACTCGAACATTCTCCTCCATGCTTGCTTCATTTTTCCTAGAAAACCCCTTAAAAATGTAGAAAAATGGTCAAATTCGGCTCAATTTCCAGAAAAATCTGTAAGAGCGATTTCAATTAAACTTCTTACTCACGTTCCCTGGTCCGGTCTCAACTTAAAAAGGCAAAAAAAAGGGGGTGAAAACCTAACCGTTTTTTGTCAGATTTTCTTCCCGTAAATGAGTCCCGATTTTTAGGCACACCCAAGGGGCATAACTGGGGCAGGACAAACTTTACTCCATGATCCCGATCAGCGTGTAGACGAAGCCAGCACTCGATTTGTACGTACTCTTTTGCAGCGTTGATAATGCTGAATAGGATGGCATTATAGATATAAGCTATTAAGAAGACAAGAAGAATTATGATGTAGCAGAACAAGGGCAGTCTATCGTATTATGAAATTAGAGAGGGGCCATTACTACGAAACTGCGGAGGGCCACCTTAAGGGGCAGGATGTTTTTTAAGAAATTAATTATTCACATGTATCGTAATCTCAGAGTGTTTGCGAGTATGGCGGTATACAACACTTGCCAGTTATACATATTATTTTGGGAAATCCGACCGATAACTTTCCCCTACCCCATCTTCGTTTTGATCACTTTTGCCAATTCTAGCAGGATTTTCGAGAACAAAACTCAAAGTGAACCTATTTCTTCTTAATAATGGTCATCCATTCGGCAATATGAAGGCCGTGGTTGCTTTTCCGCTTTCCAATGATAGCAGAAACGCGGGAAAATGCAAGTAAGAGATGTAACCAAGTCAAATTATTGGTAATTTTTGCACTCAATTTTCTCCTAGAAACATGGGAAATACTTCAGAAACTTGAGAAATAATTTGTAAAACCATAATAATATACATCCATTCCATCCTTTATATGGACTGTAAATGGGTTCTCTTGTAAAAGAAAATTTACACTGGCAAATTTATATCATTCTGATAGGACCTCGTTCTGCCATAATATCCACCGAAATCTCAGTCCAGTGGGAGCTAACCTCCTGTATGGAATACAGTATGCAATAACCTCAACAGTATACTAATGGACACACTGTGGATTATTTTAATCGAACTCCTGGTCTTCTTTCCACCTGCTTCCGAAAATAGCGCTTCAGGTGTAACTAGGCAGTCAAAATTAAACAATCTGGCGTAATGATGCATCTCCGCTCCGTAACGGAGTCTACATTAAGATAATGCATAGACTCCACTAGTATGCCTTAAGGGTGCACTCCGGAGATTCTTTTATTCGGCATGGAATAGACTATGGGTCCGTTTTTAGGCCACCAGTTGTCGCAAAACCTTCAACCCAAATCACTTATATATATATATTTTCTGAAAGAGCATGATGAAACTATTATTTAAGATATAACACTGCTATGTTATAGAAAAATTTAACTCGAACATTCTCCTCCATGCTTGCTTCATTTTTCCTAGAAAACCCCTTAAAAATGTCGAAAAATGGTCAAATTCGGCTCAATTTCCAGAAAATCTGTAAGAGCGATTTCAATTAAACTTCTTACTCACGTTCCCTGGTCCGGTCTCAACTTAAAAAGGCAAAAAAAAAGGGATATTAACCTAACCGTTTTTTGTCAGATTTTCTTCCCGTAAATGAGTCCCGATTTTTAGGCACACCCAAGGGGCATAACTGAGGCAGGACAAACTTTACTCCATGATCCCGATCAGCGTGTAGACGAAGCCAGCACTCGACTTGTACGTACTCGTTTGCAGCGTTCATAATGCTGAATAGGATGGCATTATAGATATAAGCTATTAAGAAGACAAGAAGAATTATGATGTAGCAGAACAAGGGCAGTCTATCGTATTATGAAATTAGAGAGGGGCCATTACTACGAAACTGCGGAGGGCCACCTCACACAAAACAGCCTCAATGCGACCACGTTGGTCCTTTCCCTACTCCTAGTGTATTACCTATATGAGCTTGATGAGACATTCGATAATTCGGTACTGTCTTACATGCCGGTTTCCTGTCCAGAACTGTCCCATTCAAGTTCAAACCAGTCTCGCTGGAGATATTTATGTAATTTCCTGTACAATGACCTGTAGTATTTATTATTAACGTTACTTTCAATCCCTTCTGGAGGAGGCATTTCAGAATGTCGTGTGATCGTTTATGCCCGTTTCCTCTATAACAGCGGCATTAATATGTGAAACTGTAGATCACGATTTAAAAAAAAGAGAAAATAAATCCAACAGAACATTCCCTGGGACCCAGTAGGTAATTGCACTAATTTTCAGGGCGGGAATATAATTCTCAGGAAAAATACTTAGGCGGCATTATCCTGGGTCCAGTTTTCGATGTGGGTTCCAATTGGGCATAGTGGAAAATCAAGCCCAATTGAACATTCTCCTTGATGCAGTATATAAGCCTGCCCTGTTTGGTGGCAAACAGAAAGATAGCCCAATGGATATGACATTTCCCATGATCCAGCGTTACAAAACTCCATGGGATTAATTACCCAGGTGAAATTACCCAGGGTCCAGTTTCCGACATGTGTCATATTTGGGCACACTGAATAATTAAATCCGTACAACGCTCTTCGGGGGTACAGTGAATAGTGTGAGCAAATTGATCTCAAATAAACTCCTTGTCAGTTCGGAACATTCTGCTAAGAACCAACAGACAGGAACAGCCCATTTATTTATATTAATAAGTAAAGTTTGTTGAAATTCCAAAATGGCCAACAGGTGGCACAGATTAGACCGAAACGCAATTTAAGGTGAAGTATTGTTCCAAGATAAGCCTACTCATGCATCAAATTATGGAAATAATCTTTTAGTAAAGGACATTATATAGACTTAATAATGCGTAACTAAGACATAACCTCAATCAAATGGGATCACTAATGCAAAAACTCCAGTCAATGATAACACACTGCAAACTCGAATTGGTCACATCATGGCACAACGCTTCAGATTCAGGAATGTTAGAACATATATCTGGAAGTACACAAAGATACCAGAATCTGCTTTCCCCTCTCTAAAAGTATATACGTGAAGGTCAAAATAATTCCAATCGTAAAATTTCGTCACTTTTTCTGACAAAATCAGGTATTAGTAGGGTCCTTCGGCGGCCATCTTGGAAAATAGCCGCCATCTTGGATTTCAGTTAGCTAACATTAATTTCTGGAAAAAGTGTCCTAATTAGACTACCCATGTCAAGTTTTGCGCTTGGATCATCATTTGAACCTTTGCACCCAAGAATCTATGTTATCCATATTATCAAGTGTTCCAATAGTGAGGAAAATGGTAAATCTAACATGACTTTTTTGGAGCTCGTTTCCATGGCTACGGCGCCACATTTCAACAGTACTGCAGGTAGATCTGAAAAGTGGAGACCATAGGCTTTAAAATGATGTATGATCCAGGTGTGTGTAGGGTGGGTGCATTAAACTCGAAAAATAAGGCCCTTTTCTAGGATCTGCCGCTCGCCTACATGGAGTATGAACCCAGACATCATCAGTTTAAACACTCAAGTGGCACTGGCTCGTTCAGAGAACATTTACTTGGGCATACGCAGTGTCCTTTGTTGAACACTGGTATTTTATGCAACTTTTCTTTCGATTTCTTTTCTTTCTACTACAGGAGTATCGAGAGTTTTCATGTTCTAAATCTATTTTTTTTTATTTGATTTTGACTTTATCCATCAACGATTGTGTACAAAATATGTAAATGGCAGTTAAGAAAGAAAATGTAGTAGTAATATTATAATATACACGCCAGATGAAACAAATGGCGGGAATAAAACCCCTATATTGCGATAAAACAACCCGTTTAATGACGAATAGCTAGTTTCTTGCGACAGGATCTGTTCAATTTGAGCAGCGTGTTAATTTGACCGTCTTCAATCCAGGGGTCCCCTATGAATCGTGCACTCGTCAGTAGTATATAAAGTGCATTACAGACCACATTTTGCCGGGATCGATAACTCTGTTTGCACTTTTTTGATTTTTGACAAATTTCGGGTTATCTCCCTTGATTCGAACATTTGCATGTTTTCACAGAATAAATAAATAAATAAATTAATTAATTAATTAATTAATTAATTAATTAATTAATTTTAATTGTATAAAGATGTATTCATCCGCGGTGATGCGGTCATGTCTGGCGGTGATGCGGTCGCCGAAAAAGCTTCCGCGGAGAAAAAGTAGTCCCTAGATAAAATGGTCCGATGGGGTCGAGTGAGGTATCAAAGTGAAGCTTATGTGAAGGGGCATCTGATGGACTGGGTACGGGATTGAAATATCGGCATTCTGCGCATGCGCGGTGGCCCAAGGGTATGAAAATAGCCGTGTTGGAGCTAGGGGAGCCCCTAATGGTCCAATGGGATCGAGTGAGGTATCAAAGTGAAGCATTCGTGAAGGGGCATCTGATGGGCTGGGTGTGGGGTTGAAATATCGGCATTCTGCACATGCCCGGTGGCCCAAGGGTATGAAAATAGCCGTTTTGGAGCCAGGGGAGCCCCTAATCGTCCAATGGGGTCGAGTGAGGTATCAAAGTGAAGCATTCGTGAAGGGGCATCTGATGGGCTGGGTGTACGGTAGGAATATCATTCTGCGCATGCGCAGACGCAATGCGGAGCTCTCGTCCAATCAGAAGCGAGTATTTCAAATCCGCCACGGAGCTCTCGTCCAATCAGAAGCGAGTATTTTGACCCGGTGCATTATGGGCCATATCCAAGATGGCAGCACGTGTGTTCAAGATGGCGGCACATCCGGTGTCGAAAACTGGCCATTTCGTCGGGATGTGGTCACCTAGTGTCGAAAACTGGACCTTGTATGGGTCCTGCTAAACGTTTTGGAGCTAGGGGAGCCCCTAATGGGTCGATGGAGTTGTATGAGGTATCAAAGTGAAGTATATTTCAAGCAAGGGTGGGTGCATGTAAAATTTTTCCTGAAAAAATACGAAACACGGACTTTATCCTAATTTACGTGAAAATGCCTATATGGGGTATGGGGGGTATAGGACCATCCTGGGAAACCTACTTGTCGACATTTGCGGTATAGGTTGTGGGGGTCTCGTTTTCTTAGTCTTGTCAAGACAAACATGATAGGAAGTGTCCCGCAGCGAATCGGTGAAATTTTTGAAAAAGTACGATATAGCCCCATATAGTCCCATACTGGGAGTATAGGATCAATGTTTATCCCCCTGGGAAACGTACTTCTATACATTTGCGGTAGGGTTGTTTGGATTTGTTTTTCACGTCTCGTCATTTTGAACATGATAGGAAGTGTCCCGGCACGAATCGGTGAAATTTTTGAAAAAGTACGATATAGCCCCATATAGTCCCATACTGGGGGTATAGGATCAATGTTTGTCCCCCTGGGAAACGTACTATTATACATTTGCGGTAGGGTTGTGGGGTCTCGTTTTCTTAGTCTCGTCATTTAGAACATGATAGGAAGTGTCCCGCAGCGAATCAGTGAAATTTTTGAAAAAAGTCACCGAAACCCATATAGACCCATATAGTCCCATACTGGGGGTATAGGATCAATGTTTGTCCCCCTGGGAAATCTACTTCTATACATTTGCGGTAGGGTTGTTTGGATTTGTTTTTCACGTCTCGTCATTTAGAACACGATAGGAAGTGTCCCGGAGCGAATCGGTGAAATTTTTGAAAAAAGTCACCGAGGCCTGGGTAGGCCCATAGGCCTATACTGCATGGCTATGGGTGTATAGGCCCACACGGGGTGGACATGTTGGAGTCTAGGTGGGCCACTCATGGTCCAATGGGTCGAGTGAGGTCTTATTTTGAAGCTCTCGTGGAGGAGCACTTGACTACACTAATGGTTCGTCCGTGTTCAATAGTCTGCGCATGCGCAGCCTGGCCCGTATTATAGTAAATAGGCATTTTGGGGGTATGTGGGTGTGTGTTTGGGTTAGAGATGGGCTATTCACGGTTCGAATGGGTCGTGCGAGGTATCAATGTGAAGCTTGTGTGGGGTAGAGTCAGAATGGCGTGTTTTTAAATGCATGTCACGTCAATATGCGCATGTGCAGTCTGGCCGTAGTAGAGAAATCAGGCATTTTGGGGGTATGTGGGTGTGTGTTTGGGGTAGAGATGGACCCCTATGGGTCCGAATGGGTCGTGGAAGGTGTCAAAGTGAAGCTTGTGTGGGTTAGAGTCAGAATGGTGTGTTTTTAAGTGCAAGTCACGTTAATCTGCGCATGCGCAGTTGGTTGTAGTAAGTAAAGTGGCCATTTTGGGGCAGTACATGAAGGTATTTGGGGTCGAGATGGGCTATTCACGGTTCGAATGCGTCCTGGAAGGTTTCATCTTGTAGCTCTCGGGGTGTAGACCCTGATTTGAGGGCTGTTCACGTCACCTGTGACGTCATCGGTGACGTCATCAGTACGAGTAGTAAGTAAAGTGGGTATTTTGGGGCAGTGAAAGGAAGGTATTTGGTGTAGAGATGGTCCATCCTTGGTCCGAATGCGTCCTGGGAGGTGTCATTTTGTAGCTCTCGGGGTGTAGCCCCCGATTTGGGGGCTGTTCACAGCATCTGTGACGTCATTGGTGACGTCATCAGTACGAGTAGTAGCGAAAGTGTGCATTTTGGGGCAGTGAAGGAAGGTATTTGGGGTAGGGATGCTTCATCCTCAGTCCGAATGCGTCGTGTGGGGTGTCATCTTGTAGTTTTCGGCGTGCAGACCTCGATTTGAGGGCTGTCCATAGCATCTGTGACGTCATTGGTGACGTCATCAGTAGGAGTAGTAGCGAAAGTGAGCATTTTGGGGCAGTGAAGGATGGTATTTGGTGTAGAGATGGACCATCCTTGGTCCGAATGCGTCATGGGAGGTGTCATGGTGTAGCTCTCGGGGTGTAGACCCCAATTTGAGGGATAGCCACAGCATCTGTGACGTCATTGGTGACGTCATCAGTACGAGTAGTAGCGAAAGTGGGCATTTTTTAGCAGTGAAGGTTGTTACTTGGTGTAGACATGGACCATCCGCGATGCGAATGCGTCGTGTGAGGTGTCATCTTGTAGCAACGCCCACCAACGCCATTCTGAATGCTTCAACGCCCTGGTGAAATAGCTCAGAAGCTCTGATATTCCATGGAATCGTCACTAATTCTTCGAAATGCAGTGACGCCCGTCAACGCCCGTCGTTACACATTAACACTCTAACATAACGCCATGATATAGACCGGAGAGAGAACAACAACAGCAACAACAAGGATGACACATGAGAGAACAACAACAACAAGAAGTTTTTTCATATAGTTTATTCTCCCCAATGTTACATCATACCCACGCTGGGGGAGCCGCGCTGGGTATATTTACAATTCAAGAAGATTCTTGTCCAATCAGAGGCCACCATTTGTATCTGTCATATTCGTTCCTGTCCGTTAGATGTATTCTCGGCTACTCTTGTCCAATCAGAAGTCGCCATTTCAGAAAGTTCCATCTTCGGCCATGTTCGCTCTGAACCGTTTGTTCTAATTGTCATCGGGCAGGCCAGGATACCGTTGAGGAAACATATCCTCAGATAGTTATACCGAATCTGTGCTGTATTATACCACATGAATAACAACAAGTTCAGCAATGTTCATACAGTTTATTATCCCCAATGTTACATCATACCCAGGCTGGGGGAGCCGCCCTGGGTATGTTTAGTATGTTCACAGCAAAACAAATTGAAATATCAAACACCATGTTTTATTACATGTGTCTACTGAGCTCAAGTCAACGATCAGCATGTAGACATATAGAGTATGCACGGCATGTTATGGTATTCATCAGTGCACGGGTGACGCGTTCAATCGATGGGTTGGTCGGTCAGCTTGGTCACGAAAAACGTAACATTGGTGACCCTCTCCACTGTCCTGAACCGTTTGTTCTAATCGTCATCGGGCAGGCCAGGATACCGTTGAGGAAACATATCCTCAGATAGTTGTTTGCGCATTCTGAGTATCTTTCAGTGCATGGGTGAATACTTTCAGCCGATGGGGGTGGTGGGTCAGTTTAACCACGAAGAATTTAACATTGGTGACTCTCTCCACTATCCACTTGGTGTTGGGACGCTGTTCATAGGCCCATTCCAAGGGATCCACAGTGTCCAGTTGGGCCAGCATCGTCTCTAGCGGCGCCCGATTGGTGATTGTGAAAGGATGGTCGTACACTGGGTTGATGGCACTGGAATAAAAATAGCACAATTCACGCGTCATCTTATGGCATAAGATGTACCCAAATGCTACATTTAATGTGAAGGACGTAGGTTGGTCATTGAAGATGGCTTCCACGTAGCTGCGTAGACGGGCGAGGTCGGTCAGTCGGAAATTGTACAAGTCCAATATGGGGCGATGACGGTGGAAGCAGTGTCGGATCATGGACCAATGGCGTCGATACATCTCACTCACTGGATGATCTTCGGGTAAGAGATCGCTGGGAACATCCACTGCATCTTCCAGAAAATGTTCGTTGTTGTCAGGAGTATGACTGGGAACAGTAATGCTAGGGACCGGCTGGATATCTAGGCTCTTATGAACTGTGTGTATAGGCGGGCTCTCCGTGATCGCATCATCAGTGGCATTCGTCTCCCCGGGCTCATCTTCACTAGGTCTGACCCTCATGGGTGTCTCTTTAGTGGAAAGTTGTCGTTCATACCGTGGTGATGGATCATGAATCAAACGTTGGTGCTGTCTTAACTGACTGGGTCGTTTGAAGAGTTGACCACATTCATAACATTGTTCCTTCGCACCCTCGTGGAGTGAGCGTTCGTGGCGCAGTAAAGCATCTTCCCGATTAAATGACCGCGCGCAGGTTATACAAGAATATAGTGTACCAGTGTGGATGGAGGACTCGTGTCGTCGCAAGTCTTCTGGGCGAGTAAACAGCTTCTGGCAAGTTGTGCAAGAGAACATATCGGCTGTGGATCTGGAAATCATGAATGCCGTCAAAAAAATTGCCACTTTTATACGTTTTTCAGTGACCTTCGTGTCTTTTCGGCAACCTCCGTGTCTCTTCGGTCATCTCCGTGTCTTTTTGGTGACGTCCGTGACTCTTCGGAAGTTAGAGGGGAGGTGACCGGCCTATCGACCAATCAGAAGCCATCATTTCAGAAAGTTCAATCTTCGTTCAGTGTAACCTAAACGTCTTCGGGCAATCCATGATACTGAAGCTCGAAGCTCTTACTTCCCTCATTCAACACTGAGATCAATCTCCATCGGCTCTTCAATCCGCGGCGAATCGACCTCCATGGGTTCTTCTATTCTCAGATGCATTCCGATAGAAACTGAAATATCCGGTCTCGAGAGTGGCGAGCGTGATCCGTGAATAACATTTCGGTGACGACTCAATTGACTGGGATGCTTAAAGGCTATATCACAATCCGCACATGTATGCATGGGTACTTCGTGGCATGCACGTGTGTGACAACGCAAACTGTCCAGGCGATGAAAGCGCTTCGAGCAAGTTGTACAAGAGAACATATCGGCTGTGGATCTGGAAATGATGAATGCCGTAAAACTTTCGGCTCTTATAGGCCAACATAGGAGTACCCGGATGTTCTACAGTCAGGGATGTACAAGAACCCGGATGTACCCGGATGTAAAAGTCCCGGATGTAAAAGTGCCCGGATGTTCACGAATGTACTACCATCCCGGACTTCTATCAGGCCCAGGTCCACAGGCTCTCATGTACTGCACCGAACTACTGCTCGGTAACCCGTGAGTGAATTAACCACGGTCGCATGCTGTAAAATGCGAGTCGCATAGGGATGGGTCTCCGTCATGGCTCTGCAACCATAGGAATGGGCTTGTGAGATCCAGAGGGACGTGTTAGACCATGTTACACATGCGCGTCTACACGTAGCTCTACGTGTGTAGTCCGTGATAAGTACTATTCTGATTGGTTAGTCCAAAAAGAGAGCAGCAACAACAACAACAACAGCAAAGATTACAGGTCAATCCTTTTATTAGCCCCTCCATCACAGCACATCCACGCTGGGGGAATCGCTATGGGTATGTTTGCAATTCACTTATGCTATTGTCCGTGTATTCAGAAGTTTATTGTGCTGATCTCAGACTACTCTTGTCCAATCAGAAGCCGACCCTCAGAATAAGTATAGGTCATGTTGAAGGATGGAACACAAACTGTGGACGTCTTTCGGATTGATGGGATCAACTGACTGTGGAGTCTGAAGACTCGACTGCAATGCTGGCATTCGTGGCTGGGTGCCTTATGTACCGACCGTTGATGTCGCCGTAAATTATCCTTGCGATTAAAGGACTTCCTGCAGATCGAACACGTATACTCGCCAACAGCACCTTGAAAAGTAGACTCATGGATGGGGTCAAACATCACGGGTTCCTCAACCCTCAAGCGTGCATGTCCATGGATTACACGTTGGTGAGATCTCAACTGGCTGTGTAGTCTGAAGCGGTGTCCACAATCCCCACATTGATGCCTGGATGTCTCATGGAGACACCGTTCATGCCGGTGTAAATTATCCAGGCGGTTGAATGTATCCCCACAGGTCTCGCAGGTATACTGGGCAGTAGCGTCGTGGATGCTAGACTCATGGCGTTGTAAGTCGTGCAAGCGTGTAAATGACTTGGAGCAAGTAGTACACGTGAACATCGTGTCGTAAGTGGTTGAACGAATGTCTGCTGAAAGTGTCAGACCGCTTCCCTTTTATAGCAAGCTAGCTGTTGATTTATTTTTAGAACACTCAGTTTAACTACTCCCAAGTCGAAGACCGAGAGCATATGACCTCTGTGAGGTCACTTCCGCTTCCGTTCACGTGACCGGAACTGACCTTTGACCCCTGCGCGCAATTTACCACTGGGCACACGTACCTGGTGCACCCTGTACCCTATAGCCCGTAGTGGGGATTGTGGACACCGCTTCAGACTACACAGCCAGTTGAGATCTCACCAACGTGTAATCCATGGACATGCACGCTTGAGGGTTGAGGAACCCGTGATGTTTGACCCCATCCATGAGTCTACTTTTCAAGGTGCTGTTGGCGAGTATACGGGTTCGATCTGCAGGAAGTCCTTTAATCGTAAGGATAATTTACGGCGACATCAACGGTCGGTACATAAGGCACCCAGCCACGAATGCCAGCATTGCAGTCGAGTCTTCAGACTCCACAGTCAGTTGATCCCCATCAATCCGAAAGACGTCCACAGTTTGTGCTCCATCCTTCAACATGACCTATACTTATTCTGAGGGTCGGCTTCTGATTGGACAAGAGCAGTCTGAGATCAGCACAGTGAACTTCTGAATACACGGACAATAGCATAAGTGAATTGTAAACACACCCATAGCGATTCCCCCAGCGTGGATGTGCTGTGATGGAGGGGCTAATAAAAAGGATTGACCTGTAATCTTTGCTGTTGTTGTTGTTGCTCTCTTTTTGGACTAACCAATCAGAATAGTACTTATCACGGACTACACACGTAGAGCTACGTGTAGACGCGCATGTGTAACATGGTCTAACACGTCCTTCTGGATCTCACAAGCCCATTCCTATGGTTGCAGAGCCATGACGGAGACCCATCCCTATGCGACTCGCATTTTACAGCATGCGACCGTGGTTAATTCACTCACGGGTTACCGAGCAGTAGTTCGGTGCAGGACATGAGAGCTTGTGGACCTGGGCCTGATAGAAGTCCGGGATGATAGTACATTCGTGAACATCCGGGCACTTTTACATCCGGGACTTTTGCATCCGGGTACATCCGGGTTCTTGTACATCCCTGACTGTAGAACATCCGGGTACTCCTATGTTGGCCTATAAGAGCCGAAAGTTTAACGGCATTCATCATTTCCAGATCGACAGCCGATATGTTCTCTTGCACAACTTGCTCGAAGCGCTTTCATCGCCTGGACAGTTTGCGTTGTCACACACGTGCATGCCACGAAGTACCCATGCATACATGTGCGGATTGTGATATAGCCTTTAAGCATCCCAGTCAATTTAGTCGTCACCGAAATGTTATACACGGATCACGCTCGCCACTCTCGAGACCGGATATTTCAGTTTCTATCGGAATGCATCTGAGAATAGAAGAACCCATGGAGGTCGATTCGCCGCGGATTGAAGAGCCGATGGAGATTGATCTCAGTGTTGAATGAGAGAAGTAAGAGCTTCGAGCTTCAGTATCATGGATTGCCCGAAGAACGAAGATTGAACTTTCTGAAATGATGGCTTCTGATTGGTCGATAGGCCGGTCACCTCCCCTCTAACTTCCGAAGAGTCACGGACGTCACCGAAAAGACACGGAGATGACCGAAGAGACACGGAGGTTGCCGAAAAGACACGAAGGTCACTGAAAAAACGTATAAAAGTGGCAATTTTTTTACGGCATTCATCATTTCCAGATCCACAGCCGATATGTTCTCTTGCACAACTTGCCAGAAGCTGTTTACTCGTCTAGATAATTTACGACGCCACGAGGCCTCCACCCACAACGATGCTCGGTATATTTGTACAACATGCGCACGGTCATTCAATCGGGAGGATCATTTACGGCGCCACGAACGCTCATTCCACGAGGGCGCGACGGAACAATGTAACGGTTGTGGTCAACTCTTCAAACGACCCAGTCAGTTAAGACAGCACCAACGTTTGATTCATGATCCATCACCACGGTATGAGCGACAACTTTCCACTAAAGAGACACCCATGAGGGTCAGACCTAGTGAAGATGAGCCCGGGGAGACGAATGCCACTGATGATGCGATCACGGAGAGCCCGCCTATAACCACAGTTCAGAAGAGCCTAGATATCCAGCCGGTCCCTAGCATTACTGTTCCCAGTCATACTCCTGACAACAACGAACATTTTCTGGAAGATGCAGTGGATGTTCCCAGCGATCTCTTAAACGAAGATCATCCAGTGAGTGAGATGTATCGACGCCATTGGTCCATGATCCGACACTGCTTCCACCGTCATTGCCCTATATTGGACTTGTACAATTTCCGACTGACCGACCTCGCCCGTCTACGCAGCTACGTGGAAGCCATCTTCAATGACCAACCTACGTCCTTCACATTAAATGTAGCATTTGGGTACATCTTATGCCATAAGATGACGTGTGAATTGTGCTATTTCTATTCCAGTGCCATCAACCCAGTGTACGACCATCCTTTCACAATCACCAATCGGGCGTCGCTAGAGACGATGCTGGCCCAACTGGACACTGTGGATCCTTGGAATGGGCCTATGAACAGCGTCCCAACACCAAGTGGATAGTGGAGAGGGTCACCAATGTTACGTTCGTCGTGGTTAAACTGACCCACCACCCCCATCGGATGAAAGTATTCACCCATGCACTGATAGATACTCAGAATGCGCAAACAACTATCTGAGGATATGTTTCCTCAACGGTATCCTGGCCTGCCCGATGACGATTAGAACAAACGGTTCAGGACAGTGGAGAGGGTCACCAATGTTACGTTTTTCGTGACCAAGCTGACCGACCAACCCATCGATTGAACGCGTCACCCGTGCACTGATGAATACCATAACATGCCGTGCATACTCTATATGTCTACATGCTGATCGTTGACTTGAGCTCAGTAAACACTTGTATCTAATGTGACGGTGCGTTAAATAATAAAACATGGTGTTTGATATTTCAATTTGTTTTGCTGTGAACATACTAAACATACCCAGGGCGGCTCCCCCAGCCGGGGTATGATGTAACATTGGGGATAATAAACTGTATGAACATTGCTGAACTTGTTGTTATTCATGTGGTATAATACAGCACAGATTCGGTATAACTATCTGAGGATATGTTTCCTCAACGGTATCCTGGCCTGCCCGATGACGATTAGAACAAACGGTTCAGAGTGAACATGGCCGAAGATGGAACTTTCTGAAATGGCGACTTCTGATTGGACAAGAGTAGCCGAGAATACATCTAACGGACAGGAACGAATATGACAGATACAAATGGTGGCCTCTGATTGGACAAGAATCTTCTTGAATTGTAAATATACCCAACGCGGCTTCCCCAGCGTGGGTATGATGTAACATTGGGGAGAATAAACTATATGAAAAAACTTCTTGTTGTTGTTGTTCTCTCATGTGTCATCCTTGTTGTTGTTCTTGCTGTTGTTGTTCTCTCTCCGGTCTATATCATGGCGTTATGTTAGAGTGTTAAGGTGTAACGACGGGCGTTGACAGGCGTCACTGCATTTCGAAGAATTAGTGACAATTCCATGGAATATCAGAGCCTCTGAGCTATTTCACCAGGGCGTTGAAGCATTCAGAATGGCGTTGGTGGGCGTTGCTACAAGATGACACCTCACACGACGCATTCGCACCGCGGATGGTCCATGTCTACACCAAGTAACAACCTTCACTGCTAAAAATGCCCACTTTCGCTACTACTCGTACTGATGACGTCACCAATGACGTCACAGATGCTGTGGCTATCCCTCAAATTGGGGTCTACACCCCGAAAGCTACAACATGACACCTCCCATGACGCATTCGGACCAAGGATGGTCCATCTCTACACCAAATACCATCCTTCACTGCCCCAAAATGCTCACTTTCGCTACTACTCCTACTGATGACGTCACCAATGACGTCACAGATGCTGTGGACAGCTCTCAAATCGAGGTCTGCACGCCGAGAGCTACAAAATGACACCCCACACGACGCATTCGGACCAAGGATGGTCCATCTCTACCCAAAATACCTTCCTTCACTGCCCCAAAATACACACTTTCGCTACTACTCGTACTGATGACGCCACCAATGACGTCACAGATGCTGTGAACAGCCCCCAAATCGGGGTCTACATCCCGAGAGCTACAAAATGACACCTCCCAGGACGCATTCGGACCAAGGATGGACCATCTCTACACCAAATACCTTCCTTTCACTGCCCCAAAATACCCACTTTACTTATTACTCGTACTGATGACGTCACCGATGACGTCACAGGTGACGTGAACAGCCCTCAAATCAGGGTCTACACCCCGAGAGCTACAAGATGACACCTTCCAGGACGCATTCGAACCGTGAATAGCCCATATCGACCCCAAATACCTTCATGTACTGCCCCAAAATGGCCACTTTACTTACTACAACCAACTGCGCATGCGCAGATTAACGCGACTTGCACTTAAAACACACACCATTCTGACTCTAACCCACACAAGCTTCACTTTGACACCTTCCACGACCCATTCGGACCCATAGGGGTCCATCTCTACCCCAAACACACACCCACATACCCCCCAAAATGCCTGAGTTCTCTACTACGGCCAGACTGCGCATGCGCATATTGACGCGACATGCATTTAAAAACACGCCATTCTGACTACCCCACACAAGCTTCACATTGATACCTCACACGACCCATTCGAACCGTGAATAGCCCATCTCTAACCCAAACACACACCCACATACCCCCAAAATGCCTACTTACTATAATACGGGCCAGGCTGCGCATGCGCAGACTATTGAACACGGACGAACCATTAGTGTAGTCAAGTGCCCCTCCACGAGAGCTTCAAAATAAGACCTCACTCGACCCCATTGGACCATTAGGGACTCACCTAGACTCCAACATGTCCACCCCGTATGGCCCTATACACCCATAGCCATGCAGTATAGGCCTATGATGACTTTTTTCAAAAATTTCACCGATTCGCTCCGGGACACTTCCTATCGTGTTCTAAATGACGAGACGTGAAAAACAAATCCAAACAACCCTACCGCAAATGTATAGAAGTAGATTTCCCAGGGGGACAAACATTGATCCTATACCCTCAGTATGGGACTTTTTGGGTCTATATGGGTCTCGGTGACTTTTTCAAAAATTTCACCGATTCGCTCCGGGACACTTCCTATCATGTTCTAAATGACGAGACTAAGAAAACGAGACCCCACAACCCTACCGCAAATGTATAGAAGTACGTTTCGCAGGGGGACAAACATTGATCCTATACCCCCAGTATGGGACTATATGGGGCTATATCGTACTTTTTCAAAAAATTCACCGATTCGTGCCGGGACACTTCCTATCATGTTCTAAATGACGAGACGTGAAAAACAAATCCAAACAACCCTACCGCAAATGTATAGAAGTAGATTTCCCAGGGGGACAAACATTGATCCTATACCCCCAGTATGGGACTATATGGGGCTATATCGTACTTTTTCAAAAATTTCACCGATTCGCTGCGGGACACTTCCTATCATGTTCTAAATGACGAGACTAAGAAAACGAGACCCCACAACCTATACCGCAAATGTCGAGAAGTAGGTTTCCCTGGATGGTCCTATACCACCCCATACCCCATATAGGCATTTTCACGTAATTTAGGATAAATTCCGTGTTCCGTATTTTTTCAGAAATTTTTTTACATGCACCCACCCATGCTTGAAATATACTTCACTTTGATACCTCATACAACTCCATCGGCCCATTAGGGGCTCCCCTAGCTCCAAAACGTCTAGCAGGACCCACACAAGGTCCAGTTTTCGACACTAGGTGACCACATCCCGACGAAATGGCCAGTTTTCGACACCGGATGTGCCGCCATCTTGAACATACGTGCCGCCATCTTGGATATGGCCCATAATGCACCGGGTCAAAATACTTGCTTCTGATTGGCTGAGAGCTCTGTGACGGATTTGAAATACTCGCTTCTGATTGGACGAGAGCTCCGCATTGCGTCTGCGCATGCGCAGAATGATATTCCTACCGCACAACCCATCAGATGCCCCTTCACGAATGCTTCACTTTGATA
>JAVTVY010045206.1:0-20147 GCA_036873755.1 Hanleya hanleyi | reverse complement strand
GATTTATCATGCAGAGGCATGTTTCATGTAATATTTGCCAAATTATGAACTATTTAATTATGACACTTTCTTTGAATGCTGGGAAAATATAATAGTGCATATTTATAAAATTATGCCAGCGATAACCAGTTCAAAATAGCTTCCTGGGATAACAGATAGGGCAAAGCGAAGTAATATGAACCACAGCTGAAGTCGCAGGTCAGTGCACAAACAGGCTCTTCTTCGTTCTCTCTAGTGGTGCCGAACAGAGACCCACACATATACTTATTGTTCCAATTTCGGATTGTTATACCCATGGACACGTGTAGATATGTCTACAAGATGGTATTTAATATTGTTCCTCCATGTTTAGGCAGAAGCTTTCAAAAGCCGGGAGTTTGACGTTTGCCTGTCACAGGCCCACAAGTTTCTGACCTTGACCCAGATTCCAGACAATCCTCCAGATTACCAGAAGTATTACAGACAGATGAACAAGGTGAGTAACTACAGTGGACTTATTAATTAAACATATTAAATGTACGGTAATTCCATTAATAATTCAATCACAGGAAGTTCACTTATTTAAACACAGAAAAAAGTAACATTCCCATTCTTCATTTAAATTGAAGA
Source organism: Hanleya hanleyi (assembly GCA_036873755.1). Taxonomy (NCBI): domain Eukaryota; kingdom Metazoa; phylum Mollusca; class Polyplacophora; order Lepidopleurida; family Hanleyidae; genus Hanleya; species Hanleya hanleyi. Next base: position 19,538 of record JAVTVY010045206.1, on the reverse strand, counting down.
AAAGCATATAGCTTATAGCCATACAAAATGTGACACTTTGTAGCTGGTGCCATGAAGAATCTTGCCAGATATATGCCATTTTTACGGCACTTTAGGGGAATTACCGTACATGTATATATAGGCCAGATTCCAGATGTGGTAGATTAGCAAGACAACTTTATGATTCACCTTGGAAGGCCTAGGAAACTCTTCCATTCACAGACCTCAGTTCCTTGTCCATCCATCTATTTCCATGTGCTCGGGGCCAATTCTGTGTGCATGGACCCGAAGTCCTGGTGCTCGCCCCATTCAATCCTTGAATTGGTCCGGACCCTCATACAAAGTTCCATGTGCTCGGAAAAATTTCCACTAATAATACTGACTTCAGGAAAGAAGTCTATGGAACTTTGTCTGCGACCATGGAATTTACTTTACGCGTGCAAGGATTGGATGGGGCGAGCATCAGGATTTATGGTCCATGTAAACGGAATTGACCCTGAGCATAGGGAAATAGATGGGATAGACAAGGAACTGAAGTGCGTGCGTGGACAAGTTTTCTATAGCCTGCTTGAGCTACTTGACCAGCGGAGAGAAAATTTCCTCAAAAAATGTTTTAGTAGTACCTCGGCCTGATTGTCACTATTCAAAGTCCTTTACCGCATTCACCAAGCCTCGATCCTTTTTCCACTCTTTACAAACAGCTCCAAATCTCATTCCTGGAGCAGTTTAGATGAAGGGTAAATGCAATCGAAGCCAGGACATTGTCACCTACTTTTCGTCCAATCGTTAGTTTTTTTGTAGGCTGAGGGGTCAATGCACCTTTTACATGCTACATGGTCTTATTAAGGTTCTTGAAATTACCCTATTTCTTCTAATTATTCAGACGGAAAAACTTAATTTCAGGCTACTGTGGAGAGAAATTCTGCAAACATTGTACAAATTTCACTAGCTATGTTTGCAATTCTTGGGATAAATAACATATCCATGCCACAGTATTTAGTCTCAGTTGACATAAAAATGGATTTTTTTCTGCTTCTAAGTCCAAAAATAAGAAGAAATAGGGTAGTTACAAAGGATATTGAACATCAGTCGTCATTAATTTAATCGTAAGTTACACAGAATCGGACCAGAAATTGCGAGTTTATTCCCCAGGCATGCCAGGTGAATTTGAGTTTTTTTATCAACATTGGAGGTGATCATGAAAATAAAAATAAAACTGGACATTTGAAGTTCGCGCCTTTCATTCTGTGGGTAGATGAGTTTCTGGTAATCTGACCGTGTCATTGATGTCATAATACTATCGTGTTCAATCTTGGAAAAACACAAAAATCCGCCTGTGAAGCAAAAAAATAAATTTGGTGCGGCCTTAGTGTTTTAGAGAATGATCTGGGTGTTCACCTTCAAGAGTTTTAAACAATGTAGAATTAAGAAATAATGTTTTCACAGGCATGCTCAATGGTTATTTTACGCATGGTTTGTGTGAGAAAGTTTATAAATTTTAGGGCATGGGCGTATTGCATTACTCATCAAAGATTATAATGAAAAGTTGAAAACATATTTCAAAATTAGACAGCCTTTCCCCTCTTTCTTGAAAAAAACTTGTCCACTAGTGCTCCCATCTCGGTTGGCGTCATGCCAATGTCAGTGGACGAGTTTATGTGGTCTCTCAAATGGGTTGTGATACTGTCAGCTGCGTCAGCTGTGTGGAAATTATGTGGATATATGTCTATTTGTGTCACTTTGTTAATCAATTTCACGATGAAAACAACAGTAAAAAAAACTTGAGAAGAATTTTTTTTCTTGTAATTTATTTGTTTTATTCGATTGTTATTTATACTTGTATGAAAGCAGACGACTTGTGAAATGGAATCTCCCAATGAACACCTGCACTTGACGGGTGTTGATTTCACATAACCATGCTAAAACGTGTAATAAGTGCACGGTTAACTCAATGTTATTGACACAAGTGTTATAGAATACATCATTATGGCTTAGTTGTATTAGACACTATATTTTGCCATTGTCATGCTTGAAATAATTCTGTGCTTGAAATAATCTGCATATTTGTAGAGTTGAGCATGATAGACCTAAACCCTGCTGACGTTTTATCCCATTTGCAATCATGTCATGGATCCATCCATCTACATGACAGGTGTCAATTATCCTGGAATATAAAATCGCTTGTCATTAATTTCTCGATACACAGTACAAATGCTGTAAGTCCTGGATGTAAACCGGACACACCAAGTTAAAAGCTTCAACACCAACTGCCAATTTCCAGGGATCTTGAGTTTGCAATCAAATTGATGTCGTCACTCGTGTTACACGAGGGAGGTGACATGATATTTCAATTGTATTGTGATCCCCACCTGCCATTTAATTGTCATGGATGTACATTGCAGCATGGGATATACAAGGTTCGTACGGTCATGGAAAATCCTTGAAAAGTCATGGAATTGACAATTGTTTTCCAGGCCTGGAAAAGTCATGGAATTTCGTATCAAGTCATTGAATTTTGTTAGAGGTCATGGAAAAATAGACTGAAACTTGAAAATGTCCGCCAGGTCAATGTCAATATTTCTCTGTATTTTTTTTACCGAAAACGTGATTTCCCCGGACCCGCGAACTTCATTTCGTCGAATGTCGCGTGTTGTCTGTGAAATTGTCAGAAATCTCTATCAGGGGAGATAATTGGTCTTGGAATTCCCCTAAACTCCCAGGAAGCATTTGTGAGAAAATGGCGGGCAGATCGTGAAGCGGGAAGGACGGAAAACTTACAAACGGAAACAATGCCAGGAAAGTGCTCCTTTCGACCATCGTGGCTGTGTAACAATAATTATCGGCAGTGGCTCGAACGTGGGAAGACCCCTGGCGAGGCCGGCTGCAAGGTTTGCCGGAAAAGCTTTGATATTTCTAACATGGGCGAGGCAGCTGTCAAAAGCCACATGGGCAGCAAGAAGCATGCGGTTGCAATGCAGAACGTATCGATGACGTTGTCAGTATTCAAGAGAACCACTACAACCAGTGATAAAGATGACAGTGTAGCAACGCCTACCTCTTCCTCTAGTGCAAGTGGCACTTCGACAGGTGAAGTGAAATTTCTTTTAGTAATAATATATGCGCGATGTCAACGAAGCCTTGTTTACAGCCAGGGGAGTTAATTCGTGTTAGTAAAATTTGTAAAACTTTAAAGTGAAGCTACTCTTAAGTGGAATTACTCAGAAAAAGTAGAAATTCACATGAAATAATATAATAAAGAGAATCAAGAACGCAATAAATCCGTTTTATCAATATTGGTAATGGGGTCTGATTAAATAAAAATAATTTCTAAATAGTAAATTTTTTTTTATTATTTTTTTTTTAAGTAATTTTTTCTAAATCTTTTTTTTTTTTGACAGACTAGATACAGTCCTCTTACATGATAATATGCACATGCACTGATGGAAGATTCTGGCAATTTCACAGACAACACGCGGCATTCGACAAAATGAAGTTCGCGGTTTCGGTAAAAAAAATACAGTAAAAGGTCATGGAAAAGTCATGGAATTTGTCTAAAAAAGTCATGGAAAGTCATGGAATTTCATAACTGTGAAAGAGTAAGAACCCTGGATATAGAAGTAGGATAAAACGGAATTAGGTTTCTGGCCTATTGTTCTTATCTTCAGTTTAAATATATTTATCCCCCAGGGAGGATTTCCGTTCAGTACACGAGACTGTGGTTGGATTGTTTCTGATTGCACAGCCGAGGGTCTGAAGGGACTCCTTTACCTGCAGAAGAAATGTGACTTTCTCCAAGACAAGGTGTCCAGGGACCGACTGTGCCAGGCAGTAGACGTGGTAGGTTATAGTTGGCCAAATCTGATTAAAACAGATCCAGAAACTGATTCTCTAACTGATCTGACCTCCTTCTTATCTCAAGGCCGTTCGATGACCTTCTGTCTTGAAAATAAATTCACAGCTAAATTATATTTGACCAATTAACTGAGCGTAGGACATATGATAGGACGGACTTCTTCTTACTCAACCTACTCGCCGGGATATATGACCTAGTCACGGGGAACTGACAAATTTCAAAATTCACAAAATTAGAATTGCCTTGGTACAGCAAAATATATGACTGATCCATAACCATTGCGGATAGTGTAGTTGAAAATTGTTTCGTATTTATCCAAAAATTATGCGAAATAAATTGCTTTGGAAGGAGCTATAGGCATGGTTTTGATGTTTAGTCGATGGTGATATAAACAACCCCATCTGATTCATGTTGAAATTTGAATTCATATGTCATCGGCACTCTCCTTCTTACGATTTCTGAGAGTTGGGAATTTCCGGGACTTAATCTGCAGGATTTCGTGCAGGAACAGACTTGATATAAGGAACGGATCAGATTCAGTTAGAGAAACGCTTCCTGGATATTTTTTTTTATCAGATTGTAATCATCATCCGAACGCATGGCACGATCATACGTAGAAACTTCTGCTCATAGCCATGCGGTAACGGGTGCTATCTGAGTGTAATAGGGCGTTTCTCAAATGGTCACATCCGACTGGTCCCGTTACATCCGACATCGGCGCAATCACATTCATACAACGAAGACACACCTCCAGAAAGCGATCGATTGAAATGATCCCATGGTGGGCCTCGAAGTGCCCCCATCACAAAATAAAAAGCATATCATTTTCTTGCGGTCTGCCGCCGATTTTATTTTGTTTTCAAATATGTTAGGCTGTTTGTAATATGATTTTTCTTAAGATAAACAAAGAAGCATGCTCCACTAGAGTGAGAAATAAAATAGCTAATTCGCACAACTTCGTTTTGGTCTCCCGTAGACTCCCCCAGTCTTGCGCCTCCTGAAACTGACATGTCTGCATGTCTCAGAAATATTTGAATACAGATAATTTCATTGGCTCGTTTAAATGGGGCCGACATTTGACCTCATGCTTTGGGAACAACTTTCGAACTGGATTATCTCCCTCTAGATAGATGGCGCCGGGTGGAATACATGCCGAATCACAGCGAAAATCTAAGGGTAGTGTTAAGTGAAACGTGAAATGCCCTTAGCAAGCTAAGATGATTGTAATAGGCCAATTTGATTCCCAAATCGTAAACCTGCTTCAATTCATGCCATTAATCTCCGTCAGGAAGATGATACAACCGTAGAAAACGGAAGTTAAAACCAAAAGTTATCTCCCCTAGGAGAGAGTTGTCCGCCCCTAGGAGAGCTCTCCCATCCATCCCAGTGGAATTACTATAAAGGCTCTGCTCAAATCATTCTAGTCCTCTTTTCTCTGTTGTACCTCGACCAGTACACATCAAGGAAGAAGTGTTTATACAGCCTGTGTTGTTGTAGTTGTAACGCTGGTGTATCCTTTATTAGTGATTGACTTGTGTTGCTTTCTTGTCGGAAATTCTTTCATTAGTGATGTCTGAAGTTCCGATTTCTAATGCATATAGTTCGTGTGGGCAAGTGTTGTCCCGTTTGGACGCCCACACGGTTTGTTTTGCTTGCAAAGAGTTGTGTTATCGGCAATCTACTTGCGCCTAATGTGTGTTATGGGACCCGTCGACTTGGAGGAATTATGCCCAAGCTCGACGTGCTTACCTTTTACATGCGTGTGATGACCCGTCTATTTCGGAGGTCGACAGACGGGTATTGGAAATTTCCCTGGTCAATGATATGAATGTATTGAGGTTCTCGACCGAGTTGGCTTGGATTTATCTCAGAGTATTCAAGGTCCAGTTTCACCCGCGTCGGTATATATTCCTCCCAGTTGGCACTATTCTACAGGGAGATAATTCTCGGCTGTTAGACAGTTTGACCTGTACCGGTGCTGCATTGTCTGGGGTCTCTACCAAACCCGTTCCATTGTCCGGCTTAACAAAGACCAAGTCGGTCTTGCCGATGCATTCCATTGTCTCCGTCAGACAAAAGAATTCTTTGCCACATGTTATTTTCGCCTTTCTATCGGCTTACTACATGTTTCTTCTAAAAGGAAGAAAGCAAATAAACATCGTCGTGTGTCAATTTCTCCGTTGCGGGTTATATCTATACATAGTTTATTTAATCCGTTTCTCGATCTATGGAGGTTGTCGGGGCGAATGTTGGACTCGCTTGAGTCAGCCACGTGTTAGTGTCTTCGGACGTACGTCGCTAAAATTATTTTGCTTGTCGGAGATTTGAAAATTTTAGTCTTGATTTTTCTATATCTTGAAATGATCGTCTGACGATGTTTTTCTAAAAGTAATTATGAAATCTCATGCTGAACTAATAACACAGTCCTGCATTAGGGCAGTGTGTATTCAATTTGCGTATCCACACAAACAATGAGTTTCGGCCCGCTGTGTTTGATGTGGGCTTTTATTGGCTCTCACCATTCCGTTTTGTTTGTCGGTCAGTATGTGAGCCTATTGTGATCTGTGCTATAAACGAGCAGGTTTTTGTTTCGTTGATTCACGATTTTATCCATTGATTTGTTGTATAAATCTTTACGAGTATTGTGAATACTACCCTCGTTCTGACGCGGGAGTTTTTTCCCCGCCGGGGAAATCCGATTCTTTATTAGCAGTCCGTCAATGTTCCATGTTGTTGTTGTATCTTTTGTTCGGACTTGCAGTTTTTGGTAGTTTTTCACCTTCATGCATTCAATTCTTTGGTCCTACCAAAAAGGTAATTCTCTTGTTATATCAAGTATTATTATGTGATTTTGATATCCTGTGTTCAAGAGAGAACTTACAGAGATTTTATCTGTCTTTCATGTTTACGTGATTGTTGCATTTGTGTACGTAACCACAATTCAACCCTATTTACTACGACCATTTGTTGCATTTTAATGAGCTTCTTTACTGATCTCTTTATGTAATTGAGGGTGTGTCGAACAACAAAGAGATCACGTGTTGGTTATCGTGAGTGAGTAAACCTATTCACCCATTGTTTATTGTGAAAGTGTGCTATTCTTTGAAACACAAAATTCTGTTTTTTTGCATTGTGATTTGTTTGTTTCTCACCAAGTTGGTCCCATCTGTATACTGTATTACGCTTATAATTGTCCTCCGCCACGAAGTGGTGGGAGGACTTGGAAATGCTAGCCGTCCGTCCTTCCGTCCGTCCTTCCGTCCGTCCCTCCGTCCGTCCTTCCGTCCGTCCGTCCGTCCCACATCTTGTGAACGCGATATCTTGAGAACAATTCGGCCAATCGACTTCAAACTTGAGAAGGTGCTTCACATCAGTTGGACGGCCATTGGTATTGATTTTCACTGAGGTACGTAATCCAAGATGGCCGCCATCGACCATATTGGATTCTGTCGTCCCACATCTTGTGAACGCGATATCTCGAGAACAATTCGACCAATCGACTTCAAACTTGAGAAGGTGCTTCACATCAGTTGGACGGCCATTGGTATTGATTTTCACTGAGGTACATAATCCAAGATGGCCGCCATCGTCCATATTGGATTCTGTCCGTCCCACATCTTGTGAACGCGATATCTCGAGAACAATTCGACCAATCGACTTCAAACTTGAGAAGGTGCTTCACATCAGTTAGACGGCCATTGGTATTGATTTTCACTGAGGTACGTAATCCAAGATGGCCGCCATCGACCATATTGGATTCTGTTCGTCCCACATCTTGTGAACGCGATATCTCGAGAACAATTCGACCAATCGACTTCAAACTTGAGAAGGTGCTTCACATCAGTTGGACGGCCATTGGTATTGATTTTCACTGAGGTACGTGATCCAAGATGGCCGCCATCGACCATATTGATTCTGTCCGTCCCACATCTTGTGAACGCGATATCTCGAGAACAATTCGACCAATCGACTTCAAACTTGAGAAGGTGCTTCACATCAGTTGGACGGCCATTGGTATTGATTTTCACTGAGGTACATAATCCAAGATGGCCGCCATCGACCATATTGGATTTTGTCCGTCCCACATCTTGTGAACGCGATATCTCAAGAACAATTCGACCAATCGACTTCAAACTTGAGAAGGTGCTTCACATCAGTTAGACGGCCATTGGTGCGGCTGATTTTCACTGAGGTACATAATCCAAGATGCCATCGTCCATATTGATCTCTGTCCGTCCCACATCTTGTGAACGCGTGAAGCATTCGAGAACACCACCAATCGACTTCAAACTTGAGAAGGTGCCTTCTACATCAGTTGACGGCCATTGGTATTGATTTTCACTGAAAGGGTCCAAGATGGCTGCCATCGACCATATTGGATTCTGTCCATCCCACATCTTGTGAACGCGATATTCGAGAACAATTCGACCAATCGACTTCAAACTTGAGAAGGTGCTTCACATCAGTTGGACGGCCATTGGTATTGATTTTCACTGAGGTACGTAATCCAAGATGGCCGCCATCGACCATATTGGATTCTGTCCGTCCCACATCTTGTGAACGCGATATCTCAAGAACAATTCGACCAATCGACTTCAAACTTGAGAAGGTGCTTCACATCAGTTGGACGGCCATTGGTATTGATTTTCACTGAGGTACGTAATCCAAGATGGCCGCCATCGACCATATTGGATTCTGTCCGTCCCACATCTTGTGAACGCGATATCTCGAGAACAATTCGACCAATCGACTTCAAACTTGAGAAGGTGCTTCACATCAGTTGGACGGCCATTGGTATTGATTTTCACTGAGGTACGTAATCCAAGATGGCCGCCATCGACCATTGGATTCTGTCCGTCCCACATCTTGTGAACGCGATATCTCGAGAACAATTCGACCAATCGACTTCAAACTTGAGAAGGTGCTTCACATCAGTTGGACGGCCATTGGTATTGATTTTCACTGAGGTACGTAATCCAAGATGGCCGCCATCGACCATATTGGATTCTGTCCGTCCCACATCTTGTGAATGCGATATCTCAAGAACAATTCCACCAATCGACTTCAAACTTGGGAAGGTTCTTCACATCAGTTCAGACGGCCATTGGTATTGGTTTTCACTGAGGTACGTAATCCAAGATGGCTGCCATTGACCATATTGGATTCCATCCGTCCCAGATCTTGTGAACGCGATATCTCGAGAACAATTCCATCCATCAACTTCAAGCTTGGGAAGGTTCTTCACATCAGTCAGACGGCCATTGGTATTGATTTTCACTGAGGTACGTAATCCAAGATGGCTGCCATTGACCATATTGGATTCCATCCATCTCGGATCTTGTGAACGTGATATCTCGATAACAATTTGACCAATCGACTTCAAACTCGAGAGGGTGTTTCACATCAGTTAGACAGCCATTGGTATTGATTTTCATTGAGGTAGTATGTAATCCAAGATGGCTGCCATTGACCATCTTGGATTTCACTCGCCCATATTGTACCCGTCTGTGTTGTGAACACGATATCTTGATCTATTCCACCCATCGATTTATAAACCTCGCCATCCACAAATCCATATACAACTACAGACTTACATTCCAGTGTTACACTACCCATTACTGCTTCCCAAACCTCCTCAAATTGTCTCAACAATTCCAGATAAATGTCTCTTTCCACATACACATATCCACTTTCCAAGTTATATTTAAGGAGATAATGGAAGCGTATATGCTGCATGCTCTCAAACAGGCTACTTGGCGGAGGACCTGCTAGCTACTCAGCTTGTTCAGATGGAGTTGAGCATTATTTTTTATTTTCTTCTCTCTGAGAAAATTGAAAATTGTTAGCGTGAGGGTGAGTGTATTTCTCCGGAAAATCTTTAGAAATACTCTCGTTCGACGATATGGAATGACACGCAAATTCGTGAAGTCTTCTTGATTACCGGTACAGTCTACAAGAACATCATACTGCTCTTGAGTAATGTACTTACCGTTTCTGCTTCTCGACAACTTGTTCGTGCTAGGTCATTTCAAATTCTAAATTTTTAATAACCTTACCTTCCTGCCGACGAGAGACTTTAAATGTATTTTCCTCTCTTCGTGAATTTTAAATTTCTTTGAGGATATTTCTCGCTTACGTTGAAATCTCTTTGTTCTGGATGTCGGTGGTGTGACTATTTTTGGGTTATAAATAGTAACATTGTTTGTAAATGTGAATATTCTCTCCATATAAAACTCCAGTACTACCTTTCATGTACAGGAGACAAATTACATCGGGAGAGGTCATAATGTAATCATGTTCACTATCACAGTATTCATGTTCACTGACACAAAGATCCATAATACCAGTTAGCCCATTCAGCTTACGTGTGATTAGCGCTAGGAACATTTAATGTGTTCTTCTCTACTGCGTTTCTATTTTCTAAAAGAAGGAAAATAATTACAATCGAATCGGGGTTTCTGTGTTGCAACTCTTTTCTCGCTTCGCACCTTTACGACGTTACATTACGTCGTCTCGTTGTCCTCTTAATGGAGATTAAGCGTACACCTGTACGTCGTTTCTCGCCGTTACGTCGTGTACTTTTATAAGTTTGTATCCTGCTCTTTTATGAGCATGTTTGTACATTATGTTGCGAATGCGGAAATCACTACGTTGTTTATCACACACAACGTTTCTCTCATTTTTCCACGTTCCGGTACGCCATAACGCCATGTTTCACGTCATTGCTTCATTTGCGAGATGTATATTTTATATCCATTCATCTTCGGGTTTTTTTTCGGCACTTCCTTCGATGCTCCATCGTCGGTCGTCGGCGGGAGTGGAAGTCCGTCTGTTTAGCGTCATCCTTCCATTTGTATCAGTTCCTCTCGGGTTTTTCACATGGTGATTTACTTAGGTGCGTCGTTGCACTACGAAGAGAGTTTTTGTTCAAGCATTTTTGATTCCGGTTTTGTGTTGATAACAAAATTGTGTTGGAATCAACAGTATTTGGTCTAATACTGTTATATGGAAAATGGAATAGGTCTTTGGATTATGGACGTGGATAGTGATGGTCGTCGCCTGGATTGTGAATGACGGTCTAGACTCTTGTAATTGAATTCAGCACAGTTTTGTGTTGATTTTTGTTTAACTCAGAACCATGTTGACTTTAACACACAACATTTTGTGTTGAGATCCTTTTACCTTAGGATTGTGCTTAAACGACACAATGGTTGTTCGTGGTGTACTTGGGGGACAGGTTTTCGACTTTCTCCATCAAGTACTTTATTCCCGTATAGACGGTTGCACCAGTTGTTAGACTTTGACATTATGGTTCTGTCATCATCTTAGGGCTTTTCATTTCTATGCAGGACCTTACTCGCTACGTTTGTTTTTTTTACGGGTTCGGTCTCTGCAGCGGATTTATTTGTCCTGGTGCCGAGGACGTTATGCCGATCCGGACTCTGTCTCTATTTCCCTCGTTGCTGACTTCCTCCTTCATCTTCACCGGGATAGGAAGTTTCATATTAGCTCCATTGTAGGGTATGGATCTGCTCTGGCTAGGGTGTTACGTCTTACCTCTGGTACCGACATTAGCCTTAACGATTATATCTCTGCGCTTATTCGCGCCTTCGCCTTACAGTCGCGACGTACTCGCCTACTGTTACCGAAATGGGATATCGGTGTGGTTCTGTGTGCTTTGATTCGTCCGCCCTTTGAACCCTTTCTATCCGCTTCTCTATAGCTGTGTCCTACTAGGCGGCTTTTCTGGCGGCTTTTGCTTTGGCGTCTAGAGTGTCTAAACTTCATGCTTTTGTGAGATCTTCCATGACTGGGACGGCAGATTGGTCTCGCATTTTCCTTTCGTTCCGTTCTGGAGTTTACCGCCAAAATGAGTCTCTTCGGTTAGGTCCGTGCGCTCAACGGTCGTACTCTATCCCTGCGTTTTCAGACTTCGTACATGGGCTCGAAGACGACTCTTTGTTATGCCCTGTTCGAGCCATTCGCCACTATCTTACTCGTACCGATTCCGTTCGCGGCTCTCGGCGCCTGTTATTTCTGTCGTTTTCGCCCGTCTGCAATGCATGACATTACGAAAAATACCATTGACGCGTGGTTGAAGACCATAAAATGGTCTTATCAATTGGCCATTGACGCCTCCCCGCTACTGTATACTGCTTCTTCCCATGAGATTCGTGCCATCGCTACACATGGCCTTGATGGAAGAACTTGTCCCTCCATGACATTGTCCAGTCTTGTGCCTGGACTGCAAACTCCACGTTCACAAATTTCTATCTGTGAGATATGTCGGTGCAATCAGATAGTGTGACCACGCTCGGGCCACTGGTGGCTACCCAGCACGTGGTAAGTAATTTCAGAAAAAGAGGGGGGGGGGGGTGCAAAATTGTCACCATTGCAGCAAGGCAGCCATCTTGCTGTATCATCTCATCTCATCTCTCAATTATATCATGTGTCCACATTCAATATGATCATCTATGAAGGAAGAAATAAGTCAGATAGACGACCATGGGCTCTCTAATCATCAATCTAAGAGGCCTGACACTATGGTGAGTTTAATCTTTACCTTAACTGCGGTTTTGCTTGTGTCTTTTAGGTTGTAACTGACTTCCTTCTGCATGATCTCAGCTGCGTCACCTACGCTTAACTCACAAGATAAAGAACTGGCGTAGAGTTGACTGCAACCGCTGTCAACTCCTAGGCATCCTACAAGACCTACTCAGCTTCAAGAACCAAGTTGAGAAGTTGGACGTAAGACGGCTTGTGGACTGAGAATGGTGTGGCTTGGCGCCCTCTAAGCCCGGACAGTTTACGCTTCACCCGACCTTAAAGGTACTGCCAAGTATCTGCATGTATGCTCCGACCGATAGGCTTAGCCCCATGTGACATACAATGCCTACCAAGAAGACCTAGCAGCCCTAGGGGCAGAGGATTCTGACATCTTGGTAGAAGTTGCATACCACACCACGAGCACAGCTACATGGATGGAGACATTCAAGATAAGTACTACTGTTTCTTATCCATGATTTAACCTTTTACGTCTCTGACCAGGGTTTCACTTGTTCACTGTTGATGTCTCATGTTTATGCCCATGTCTGTGTCATCCCTCCTACATGGAGGAAGACACTCAAAAGATAAGTTAGATTTGTATCTTCTATTACTACTCCATAATTACCCTCTGCATTACCGTCCAGGGTTCTTTTGTTGAGATTTATTGTCATGCCTGTGATCATTTTAGATAGAGGCTGAGACGGCCGTGTGGTCTGGTCCGTTTGCTGTTTCTGCTGGCGATTTGGTATCGAACTCTGAGGACGTGGATTCGTGTCTCGCACAGTCTGACCTTTTTCCAGCACTAGTAATTGTACCTTACTGAGAGACTGTTATCTTAAAGATAATTGGATATAAATGTTATCTTAAAAATTATTGGATATAATTGTTATCTACTCAGTAGTAATAGGTCAGTTTGGCAGCCGCTATCTCTCAAGTCCTCATTTTAGACCTGACACTATTCTGACTTTTAATCTTTGACTTTACTGCAGTTTTGCTTGTCATTTCAGTTTGAACTGACTTCCTCCCAGATGATCTCAGCTGGGTCACCTACGCTCAACTCACAAGATCAAGTAACAAGATCAAGTACAGGTGTCACGTAACAAGATCAAGTACAGAGAGTTGACAATTGCGTAGAGTGACTCAGGGAGCAAGCACGGTCATCTCCAACGCATCCTTCATCACTCCAAGTATGGTGAGTTGACCTGAGGCTGCTTGTGGACTGAGAGTGGTGTGGACTTGGTTACCCTCTAAGCTTCGGGCAGTCGATCCGCTGCCCCCGTTCTTAATGGTCGGACCAAGGATCTCCCTGTATGCAAGGGCAGTTGGCTGATTCCCCCCCCCCCACGACATACAGTGCCTACCAAGGGGACCTTTTGTTGCCTATCGTGCCCCGGGTTTCCTTTCAACTTGGTGGAATTGTGTACCACACCACGAGCACAGCTACATGGATGGAGACACTCAGATAAGTACTATTGTATCAACTCCATGAATTACCCTTTACGTCTTTGACCAGGGTTCAACTTGTTGAGTGTTAATGTCTCATGTTTATACCCATGTCTGTGTCATCCCAGCGATTACTTAGCCTGCTATGGGAGTTACCACAAGGCCGAGGTTCCCACCTCCATATGTTGGTACTGTGGCATGAATTGAAGCAGGTTTACGATTTGGGAATCAAATATCAAACATTTATAAACAATGTTTCTATTTGTTACCAAATCAAACCTGCTTCAATTTGATTGACCCTCCCTTCCGTCCCCTCATGCCGGCCTTGCACACTACAGGTCTCGGTTATTACAATGAGAAAGAGGACTAGAATGATTTGAGCAGAGCCTTTATAGTAATTCCACTGGGATGGATGGGAGAGCTCTCCTAGGGGCGGACAACTCTCTCCTAGGGGAGATAACTTTTGGTTTTAACTTCCGTTTTCTACGGTTGTATCATCTTCCTGACGGAGATTAATGGCATGAATTGAAGCAGGTTTGATTTGGTAACAAATAGAAACATTGTTTATAAATGTTTGATTTTCAGAAATTCCACTGCATCTTGAGATATTCTCCAGCAACAAAATAGCTGATTGGTTGATTCTGATTTCTGATATTTGAAACTGAATGGAATTTTAACAATGCTATGTCACGATTGGTCAATTCAAACTTTCAAACATAAATCGGATATTCTCATTGTCCTGTGGAGAAAATTAGCGAAAAAATCCAACCAATCAGACAGTTCCTATAAACAGGGAGATCACACTGTCTAAAAATGAAGGGAGAAAAAAGGTCGTTTTTGCTCAATGGTTTTTGATTCCTTCTTAACCAATGCTCCAAAACTTCAGGCGCATTAATTTATCAATTGGTTGGTTGGTTGGAGTTGAACGTCGCACCTATTAAACCTTATCGGTCACACGGCGACGATGACCCAAACAAACATACCCTGGCAAAACCCTAACCCCAACAAAAACTACAAAAAAATTTGAATTTTGAAAATTAGGCTTTACTGACACTGGTGATCACAATGGATTGTCAGAGAGCCTAATTTGTTTGGCACTTTAATTTACCTCATGTGCCAGGCAAACACGGTATGGTACAAATCGTGCTGCCCTAAGCTGGAGGGCCATTAATTTATCTATTGTTCTATGTCCTAAAATTAATTTCCCGTTTGAAGAACCAGCCAATGTTGTTTCAGTAGCATTACAGATATTTGGCCTATTATTATGCAAATTAGATAGATGACAATTTATTTTTTTTACTGCCATTTGATGGGGATATATAGGCTTAGGTATGCGTGCACCTCAAGAAGAATTTGCTGAATTCATTATGTACATGTAAACTGATTTATTGAGCAAAAATGACCTTTTTACCTCCATTTTAGAGAGTGCATGGGATCACCTTAACCTGGTAAAGATGTACATGTAAGCAATCATCTTGCTTTGTGTGTGGAGAAAATATGTGTCACATATCAAAATTGAGGTTAAGGTCACTGATCAAGGTCACTGTGACCCCAACATCAGAAAATCATTAAACTTCAATTTTTGTTTGTAAGGAGAGACGATGTGTCATGTACCAAAATTGAGGTCACTTTCAAAGATCAAGCTAGGTCACTGTAACTCCAAAAAATCACGAAAGCATTGAAAATTGCAACTTCTTGTGCCAGTTCATACGTTAGGAGGAGACAATGTGTCATGTACCAAAATTGAGCTCAAGGTCAAAGTTCAAGGTCACTGACCCCAAAATCAGGAAACAATTAAAAATCTCAATTTTTGTGTTTGTGAATACTAAGCTCGGGGAGAGATAATGTGTCATGTATCATTACTGAGGTCAAATTTTTGTGCGGGTGTACAGGGAAGATAAAAAGACATTGTGGCAGATATGACAATGTAAAGATACTCTCAATCCAATATTTTTGTAGCAGCTGCAGATTTCAGAAGTTTAACCCCCAAAAAATGAAATTAATTTCGTCCGGGCGGGACTGCAGAGCATTTCAGATTTGACTACATTGATATTAATAATCAGGCCATGAGATTTTTTTTAGAAAATGTCATTCTGATATTCACTATATTTGAGGCGTTAGTGAACTAGATTAAGTTAATTAGGTATCATTTTTAAGACACATTTTCAATTGAGATAAAAGACTTTTTATCAATCCAGGTCACCAGGATTTATATAAGTGTGAGTGATGTCAATAATCTCTGAGCATGCAAATCTATGGTGCTAGCTCACAAACATTGTGTGATACAAAATTTACTCTGATGTTGAAGTCTCGCCAATAGCATTAGGCCATATAACAATGTAATGTTTTCGGATACTGCTTGCACCATTGTTTTTACCGCCCCCCCCCAACCCTTTTTATTTTTATAGTCATACTATTAAATAGCTGCCAGATGGGTTGCCCCATGAGGCTCCCGGTGATTGACCTGGGGTGTCATTGTGTACACTCCAGGTCATGGTGAGAATAGGCCTCAGCCCCTCGTAGAGCTTGTGAACAGGGGCGATCAACTGGGGCACCGGGGAGTTCCCAGGTGTTAAAAGGAATAGGACCCTACCCATGTGGTTTCAGAGTGTGAAAAGGAATAGGAACCAAACATTGTGATATGACTGAAGTAGTGTTGAAAGCGACGTTAAATCATATTCACTCTCTCTTTCACCTTTGAAAAAAAAAAAAAAATGCAAGTAATTCTGTTGTCAATTTTAATTGTTTCCAGTAAGTTGAAAGATTTATTCTGAAATGTTAAAATATATCAAACCATTGGCCTTCTCCAGTTTCTCAGAAAAAGTCTGAAAAACATGTAATTAATTTTGCTTGACCGTACAGTTTATGATAATTGTCTTGATACTATTACCATGGTATAAACTAAACCTCCTGAATATTGTTTCATCCTCAGCTGTTAGACATGAAGTGCGATGATGGTGGATATGCTACATACGAGAAGAAAAGAGGTGGGACTGTGCTGGAGATGCTCAATGCCTCTGAAGTCTTTGGTACGACTTTATTTCCTCTAATACAGAACTTTACCGACTTCTTTCTGAGGAATTTTTAAAAGAACGATCACTGCTATTTTGATCTCTCGTATTGTTTTCAAGTATTCTTCCCTTCTCTTTCTCGTGCCAAAATTGTGGTTTTGAAAAAAAGAACTATGTAGTTTCTCCTCAAAAAAAACTATCAAATTGTATTATATTTTTGTTAAGTTTATAGACTTGTGGCTTGTTATAACAGCCTGTTGCTACATTAGCAATAGTCCTTACTCTGTAAGATACTTCATTTGCGTACACTTTTCCATCTTTAAGATGGCTTGCAAATTGTGTGTTGCTATTATTGCTGAGCGATATCCGATACTTTACCGTATATATGCTGTTAGGTCTTCATCCGGCGGAGAACAGACTCGAGAAATCTGATCAATTACAGTTACTTCTAAAACATATATTGTCTGAACTTACAAAGGATACAGATTTGAATAACTTCCGTATCAACCAAGAGGTGTTGCAGATCTGTAATTTTGAAGAAGTAGGACAGCACAGGAATCAAAAATGGCGGGTAAGGTTGGGGCTACGTCGGTACAGTTTAGCTGATTGTCTGATGACATCACGTGGTGTTAATTTTTGGGAAATTCCTGGCCCTCATATAGTTGCCGAAAGTAGACTGAAAATGGATACACACGATCCCAGGGTCAATCTTATCGCGTATAGATGACCCAGATGGTTACAGGTTGTAAGATACTTGTGCAATAGAAAAAAGTTGAACGAGTTGTCTCCCCTGACTGATCATAACCCATGATGCCATCTTTGAATCAATTTTTCCTTATATTTCTCAACATGCCAGCCATTATAATTACATTATAATTACATTATTTTTGTGGTCACATAATTTGCAGAAATTTGCTGTAAACTTATTATAATCAAATTATTGCTTCTTTATTTAAACTTTTTGAATACTTGTACCAATGTTTTAATTTTCTTAATATTTTTTTTTTCAGGAGACACTATGATTGATTACACCTATGTTGAGTGTACGTCAGCTGTTATACAGGCTCTGAAACACTTCACAGACACTTATCCAGACTACAGACAACGAGAAATCAGGTTAGATTTACCTCCCTTTGATGATAATTACAAGAGAACTCACCTGAACGGGTTATCCACTCTACATTTTCTCCTTCCCTGTTGATATTTAATCACACGTGTCAATTATGTGATATTTCAATTGTCAAAGCACATATTCCCGGAAGGCATGAAGTCCTGAATGTAACCCGACACACCAAATTAAAGTTTACAGGATGTCTTTGTCCAGCTTTGCCAGTCCAGAGATTTCGTGTTGTTAATTAAATAGTTGTCGTTTTATGGGAGGCAGGTTTGTGCTGGTTATAAATGCAACAACAACATGCTATTTTGTTCATGTGTATTTCATGTTGATGGCGATATATTTCAACTGTGTTCGGCTATTAAAATAATGCTGAAAGCATTTGTAGGCCTAACTATTTCCCTTTTCAGTGCATGTTTTTCCTGCCGACATAGGCTTTCGTAGAAAAGAGAAAATGGAAATAATAATCTAATTTTTTTCCATCCTCCGACATTGGAATTTGTTGGAAAAATCTGTAAACCAAGTTATAAAAAACAATCTTGCATAATAGAAATATTCGAATTCCTGTCTTTTCTTTTCTGCCTGTCTCATTGTTCCCCGATGCCCGGGCTAAATGGGGACTATAGTATTGGGGTGCGTCCATCCGTGCATCGTAGCATGCATCTGTCTGTCCATGTGTCGTACCGTCCGTGCGTCCGCGACTTTGTTTCCGGACAATAAGGCCATAAAAAGTTAATTAATTGTTTCTCAAGTGGCGCCGCATCCTCGATTTCTCTCCCGCTGGGCACTTTTTTTTCACTTTTTGAAAAAACCCCCCAAAAACCGCCGCATCCCTGGCATACTGTCCGCTACCATTCTTTTTATTGCATGTGTAAATGTGCTTGTAAACTGTGTTTATTCGTTGTAATGTCTATTCGTTTCCCAAAAATGGTGTTTTACTATGTTTGTGAAAAGAAAAATGCTTTAATACGTACAGAGATGTCATCGCCATGATCGTATCGATCACAAAATAGTTTACAACCGGCAGTTGCGCGAACTCGTTCCAGTTTCAAACCAAACTGCGCATATACAAAAATCAGACCTGAATATAAGCGGAAGCGGATTGCCGTATGTTTTTATTATGTAAATTTCGCTTCTCCATTATCGTAATTTTATAAATAGCGAATAGTATATTTATCATAACATTATTTATTAAAATCTTCGTTATAAATTGTGCACTTTTCAACACGAAAGGCTGTAAATTAAAGAAATATTTTCATCCTAGTCTCCGGTTCCAGCGTCGGTTATGCTTTTCATTATGCTCTTTGCCTAGTTTAAACAATTCATCGGAAATGGGTCCAACGAAATGAAATTTGTGATTGTATTTTTACCGCATTTTTTATCCGTTTTCACAATGCTGGTTTCAGCATACATTGCTGAATGTCGAGAACGTGGGGCGGTTAACATGCTGAAGGACTGGACAATTATACAGGTTAGTCTAAGTGCCACCATGATCGAGGTCCTGAACGAGGTGATATCGTGTACAATTGGAAAATCTAAGTAGGACGGAGATTCCATCCCACTTCAGGCCACAATCGGAGAAACAGTTGAT